>OY365806.1:44698471-44929162 GCA_959347315.1 Bimastos eiseni
CTGTATCGAGCCAGTATGATTTGAGGCAGACCTGGGTCATGCGACGATCAATGTCCTGGTGCTGATGCCACAATTGGGCTCTCCCTCGATCATCGTCGCTCGTCTTGATCACTGAGAAGTACAATTCATCGGAACATGGAAGCAGTAAAGTTGCAAAAACTATGCCAGTCAGAGTTTCCAATACATTTCTGACCACGTAGCCCTTGACAAGAAAACAATGCCCTGAAACTTACCAACCGCAAGGTTGAATAAAACACTTCCCCGTGGACATCTGAACCTCTGCTAGAGATGCACTGTAGGCCTACATGCATTTTCATATCGTGACTTGTCTTCCCATGTGAATGTTGTAATCCGATTTACCAGTTATGGTGTCACCCTCTCAATCTCTTATAAAGGCATACTCCAATAAACCAAATATCATTCTGCTTTGAAGTAAGTTTCCAAGAAATGCTGTCACCTGCATTATAGCACACAAGACGAGAGAATCCGAAAATAATATTCATGATGGCTTTATTATTTCACACGGATATGGAAGACTTAGAAAACCCTTTCCATAAGAAAGGCCGCTGCTCTGGGGCTTCTGCATGGATGCGTGTCTGCTAATTAACTTGACAGCCTGACATCTCTGCGGAATTAAATGTAGAGTCTATTCACTGAATAGGAATAATTCACCAGTAATATTGCTTCTACTTTTATGTAGTCTTTATATAATCACGACAGTAATTAGATTAGTAAAAGGATAAAAATTAGAGAGCGTCAGATTAATATTCAGGTTTGGCCTGTCAGTTCAGATCTTGGATTCGTTAAACACTTGAGATTGATTTTCCTCCAAACAGATGGAGGTGGATGGATGGATGGATGGACGCACAGATGAAGGGATATATACATTAATGGGTGAATGGATGGAGGGATGGATGAATAAATGGATGAATGGATGGATAGATGGATGAATGGATGGATAGATGGATGAATGGATGGATGGATGATTAAACGGATGTATGGATGGATGGATGGATGAAGGGGTGGATGAATGCATGAATGAATGAACGTATGAATGGATTGATTGATTGATTGACGGACGAATGGATGGATGGTTGGATGGATAGATGGGTGGGTGATGTATGAATGAATGGGTTCACGCTGGGTGGATGGGTAGGTTAGTGGAAGGAAGGAAGGATGGATGAATGGATGGATGGATGAGCGCAAGAGAATAAGCCCACGTTTCATCGAAGTTGAGTTTCTCCTGGTATTTCGTTACACCACAGCACACATTGGATTAGTCTTGCAATATTACATTTTCGGTTGCATTACAACATTACCGATTGCATGCTGTCAACATGTATAGTCCAGTGGTCAGAATGCTTGACTGAACTCAGTGGTCAAGGATTCACTCCCACCATCACAACCACTTCTATAGTGGAAGTATTAACAATAGTAGGCTAGCTGTAGTGGTATATGTATTGTCTTTTGCTGTAGTATTGTTCCTCTACCCCCACCGTATGTACCTGAGAATCAGTGATGGGGACGAGAAACCTCATATGAGTTGAAACTCACGAGTTAACTCACTTGCTGTGATTTATGAGTTTGAGTTAACTCACTTCAAAGAGTGTGAGTTATGAGTTTGATTTAATTCATATTTGCTGTGAGTCTGAGTTATAACTGCCAATTTTAAAATCAACTCACTGTTCGGCTCTCAGCAAATTATTATGTTGAAACAAGCCGGAAGGCGGCGTGGTTCGCGGCTACGGTCGCAGAAGTCGAGAAAGCTTTTGCCCGGTGTCTGAATGCCAAGTCATCCTCTGCCACGGCTGAAGTTGCTGTTCCTGCTGTAAATGATGCTGAAGAGTATGGCTACAATGAAACTACATCAGATGTCACTCAGTGTGGTACTATTGAAACAGACGCATCAGCCTATATATAGCCGATCCAGACCGTTCTTTGAGAATGTTGCACAAGTATCCGCTGGTGAAGTCTGCTTTCATTCACTTCAACATAACGATCCCGTCCTCAGCTCCGTTTGAACTGCTATTTAGCATTGGCGGACAAATTGAGGCAGCAAGACGGAACAGGCTGCCAGACACCAACTTTGAAAAATTTCTTTTGCTTAAAGCTAATGCCAGTCATATTTGAGATGTTAAACATGTGGACTGTAGTGTTTACTTTGACTCAGTAATAATAACCTGATGTAGCCATTAGCAATAGTAACAGCAATACTAGTAAATTAGTAATAACAAGCTGATGATGCCATTTTGTGCTACCTGTGCATTTGTATAACGTTCGATTAGAACGCGCTAGTATGAGACGTGTGTGAGTTGATTATTTAACTCATTTAACAACTGAATTTGAGTTCATTTCTTGAGTTAACTCATTTCACAGAGGATGATTTGAGTTTGAGTTTAAATTCATTTTGAGGTGCATGAGTTGAGTTTTGATTCAACTCATTTCTTGTATGAGTTTACCCAACATTGCTGACTATTGACATAGCGCATTTTTGAAATAGTTGTTTGGTCAACAGTGATTCCTTGCAGGTAGACTACCTTTGAATAGTTACACAATCGTTCGCTTGGCTGCTCTGTTCCTTGCAACGGCCCAAAGGCAAAAGCTGTAAATCCTTTGAACGATCAGTTAAATGACAAAATCTGCAGACGAAATATTCACACATGGAAACCTTTGATGCTTGGAATGATCACCTCCAACCGCTGGAAATCGCCGGTGCGTTTGAATCTCCGTTTTGTAAAAACCGGAATTGTAGACGGAAGCGGAATTGGCCTATCAGAGAGAAGGGAACCAGTATGAACTGAAGATTGAGGAACAGTAGCAGAAGCTAATAGATTCCTTGCAGCAAAATGAGCATTATGCTGTATGCTTATAATAATCATTGCAATCGTAGGCCTATAGGTCGCGTGTGGACCTCGATGCGCATAAAATAGGTTTGACTTATTAGATACGAGATACTATTAGATACGAGACTATACATAAGGTGTTCCCTCAAATCCAATATCTTCCAAATTCCGCAATTTATATTTCCGTTCGTCGGTCTAGTAATTCATTTGTTCATCAATCAACAAAGATCTGTCTGTCTGTCTGTCTGTCTGTACGTCTGCATGTCTGCCTATCTAGACAGTAGGCCCTTGTCCTATAGCTAATTATTAGCCATATGTATACGTCTATACAGTTAGCCACATGACATAAGGCGGATGCATGAAGCTGACACATTGCACATAAAATGCACCAAAATCTCAGATTAATAAACTGTAGATTTGCTGTTCAACATTTATGATCAGGCATTTGATAGACTTCTATGGCGCCGTTCCATATAACAACAATGTATCTTCTATCGAACTTGGTCTTCCTATCAGCTCTTGGATGCAATTCAGGTCTGAACAACAGATATTTCTTTTAAAACTCTTTCTGATCCATCCTAACGTTAACCTTTGACTTTAGACCTCGATCGAGTTTCTCCAACGAATTATTATTTTGACAGCTTCATCTGAAGCGACCATCGATTGATTCCGCCTTGTACGCTAATAAGCTGGCGCTACATAAAATCATAGTAGAATAGAATACAATATCATGCAACGAAAACACAAACGTTGATCAGATTAAAGCTATGTTAAATTAGATTTGCCAAACTGTTCCGTACATCTATATCACCGATCACATTGGCGAACACCAAGGAAGAAAGACTGCATTAATCATTATCTGTCGGTTGTTCATGTCAGCTTTTAAAACAGGGACGTCATTTCAGCTTTTTCAGAGGGGCAAGCAAAAAAATGTTTCTGGCGACGGGGGTGAAATTTTTTTAATGGCGACGGGGGAGTGTTTTTAGTGATACCAAAATGTTAATATATCAAATTCAATGAGATTTGTTATTAAATAATTATATGGCTATTAAATTATGACCTTGTATGGATATTTACATGCACTATAATCTAAATATGGAAATGCAGGTGGGGGGCAAATGCCCCTCTGCCCCCCTACCCCCAAATGACGTCCCTGTTTTTAACATCCACAGACAGCTTTGTTTTTCATCTTTCTGATGTCAGGTTTCAGATGACGTCAGTGACAGGAGTTAATCCTGAGCGTCATTCTGAAACCTGACGTCAGACGCCGCTAATAAGATTAAAGGTCTCGTTCTGCTGCTCATCGGAGTGGTTTAGACGGAGATGCTGTGGCTGCTACTCACCGTTCTGGATGAAGGAAGAGAATAGGAAAGAAGAGACAAACGACGGACGGACGGAGGGAGAGAAGGAGGAGTGGATGATTGAAAGGATGGAAGGAACAATAGATGGATGGAAGGAGATGGATGGAGAGGTTTAAAAAGAAATCGTAGAAGCGTATTCGCGCGGGACGTATTAGTTAGGGTAATTGGCAGATGTGTAGGCTACAACTGGAAACGCAGGTATTGTTTCTAAGAAATCATAAGCGCCAAACTGTATGCGTTGGTCGCACGCGTCGATTCACCTGAGCGAAAGACTACACATATGTCGTATTCCATTACCATCGTATCTTTAATACAACACATGTACGTTAACATTATATCCTACACTGCCTCTCTGAGCGCAGGCATGTTTAGGCTACAGGTAAGCCGATTTGATGGTTTAGTCTACATAGGCATTCAACCCTCCTCACTAGAATACATGCAAAACTTGGATAGTTAAGCAGATACTTGTAACGCATAATTTATGATGGAGAACTTACGGTAGGTTGAACGCTCGACCGGTGACGCGTAAAGTAAGGACTCGCTTCGTACCACTGTGTATAGACCTGGACTAAGATTAATGTTCTTGGCATGGTCGTTGGTGCACTTCCGAACTTTCAAATGGGAAACATCAAATACTGATGTATTGCATGAATGTGTGGTATTGTATAATACTAGACATTGCCATCTGAAATGTAGGGTATACAGCTGCAGAACAGATACGTCTGCTACTGCTAGGATATCGTATCTCGGTCGAATTTAGAAAGTGACGAAAGACCTGATGCAAGTGAACACCAGACTTAGTATGTGCCCTGTGGCCATATCTCTGAAGGATGGAAATAAACTTAATGAGATTATATATAAGTAGTTAGATCAAAACTGTGATGTCTGTATTGTGTTTAATCTGCCGCAGAAATGGAGGAAAGGGAGGTAGTTTCTAAAACTCAGACAAAAGGAGATATTATAGGCCTATATATATAGTCCGCAATAAGGCTAATTAGATCCACAGAAAACGTTTCGACCACATATTATGTGGTCGAAACGTTTTCTGTGCTGAGAACATTGTGTATTCAGTGGACACTCGTAATGATAAGCCGTTCTGCTCTTAGATACAATGTGAGGCGAATATGAAACGTTTTGGCATTTATCTTACGTCGAATCTGATTCAAAGCCGTAATAAATGCTTACTTATGTATACAGTGACCTCCTCGACATTAAGACGCACGCTGTTATAATGCGGTCGACAATAAGAATTCCAATTGTAAATCGGCGTTATATTAGTAGGCCTAGGCCTACTCGACCCAGTTAATCGTAAGATGTTGATATAAAAAATCATTTATATGGCGCCTTCAAGAGAAACGCCGACCAGTAAGAAGAGTAGCCTACATTGGGTCCAGCTACATTTCGGCCTCGATCTGTCGTTCACTTGTAAAGTACATAAAATATCGACGCATCGTTTCATGTCCTGTTCTTGACAATAGACCCATACCCTGATGCTTTGTCCACCAACCCATCCGCACCTATTAGGCGCGGCCGGGTGACCACCGAGTCGAAACTCGACGGACTCTCTAAAGAACAAAACAATGTAAATTCCTGTCCAGCTCTCGAGAAGACTACTCAACGGACTCTCGCCGTGTCAACTTCAAATTGTAAGTTCCCCACCACGTCTCAATAATCGTTTTCCGATTAGGACTACATCCTTCTAAGCTCCATTTCCATAAATCTGATTCTAGTCGGGGCTGTTATGTTCGACTTCAATCGACCGTATACATTCAACTTGGCGTACTACTTCCTCGATCGTGATTAAAACTTAATTAGTGCGAGGGATTCGGTGGGGTCGAGCACTGGACGAAAGTTCGTGAAACATAGGCCTAAGCTTATATATATTATACTGTAATAAGCTTATTTGCTTCATTAAATTTCAACCATACTTTCGTGTATATAATGTATATATATATGTCTGTATATATATATACACAGGCATATATATATACATTATATACCTGTATATATATACAGGCATATACATAGATTTCGTCCCAGAAATATATATATATATATATATATATGTTTCATGAACTTTTATCCAGTGCTCGACCCCACCGAATCACTCGCACTAATTAAGATTTATGCCCATGATACAGGACATACTTTGCGCCATCATCGCACCTACAGATGTCCTCGTCCAAAACCTCTGTCTCCATCACATCCAACATCCAAGAGTAGGCCTACTAACTCCTACTTTCTGATAAGCTTCCGCATCAATTGACAAATGCACCATCAGTTTGTGATATATATATATATAATATATATATACATACATATATGCAGGGTGGCTCAATAAAAAATACCCCACCATAGGACATGCAATTTCTCAACAACCGATACAATCCCTGAAAAGTTCATTTGAAACGTTTCAGTGATTCAAATATTACAACTCTCCAGATTTAATATTCTGTATTTTCACAATTACGCAGAAAAAAATGGACAGGAGTTTGTAATTTTTTCAATGTCTTATAACACCACCCTAGATTGCAAATAAAATAATCTGTTAAGCAGTTTATCTCAAAGCATGTTCGAAGTGTCCGCTCCCATGCAGCTTTCACATAAGACCGAAGTCTTTTTTGTGAAGCTCTGTGCGGCCTTGTTGGTTGAGACCTGCGGCAGCTCGCACCCAAATATTAACAGCAAGACTTCCTTCAGCTCTTTGATGCTCACTGGCTTGGGATGAAATGTCTTGCAGCGCTCAAGCATAGCTCCACAGCGGCACAGACGTGATAATCGAGAGGGTTAAGGCCTGGTGAGTTTGGTGGCCATTCATCCCTGCAAAAGAAGTCACTGCAGTTGGTGGCAATAAAGTCTTGAGCAAAGTTTGCCGTGGACAATGATATCAGATGGTAGAACAGACTTGCAGTCTTCAAAGAGTGAGGGTAGCAGTGTGTCAACGTAAAATTTTTGTTTACTTTTAGCCTTTTCTGGGACGAAATGCAGTCTTCCCTTACCGCCGTAACACGTCAGCAGAAACCATGACGAGCTGCGCAAACTGAGCTCTCTCAACCACCAGGCATAGGCGCCGGCACCAAGTGCCCCTGCACTTTATAAAAGTGCAGAGGCACGAGGGGACACACGTGTTTTCAAAATTGGCATAATTATATGGGTATATTAAAAAACTTATTAGTCGGCTGATTTCAGACGGCACAGAGATTCTAGTTTTCATTCCAAATTCACTTTTACTTATTCAAATCTCCGAAAGCAAACGTTATGACGTATTGGCTATTTTGGCTTATGTTTTAAATCGCTATTATCCGTGAGCCTCTGCCATAACGTGTACATAGGCGCTGGCACCATGTGTCTTGCAGGGGCACGCTCCTCTGCACTTTCTAAAACTCAGAGGCACGCGGGGCACACGTGTTTTCAAAATGTGCATAATTAGATGGGTATTTAAAAAAATTCAAAAAATTATTGGTCAGCTGATATCAGACGGAACAGAGATTCCATTTGTAATTCTAGATGCAATTTTACTTATTCAAATTGACGTAAGCAAAAACGTTACGACCAGTGTATTGAGCTGTTATTATTTCTAGTCTTTTGCACTCAAGTGTGTACACGGTAATCATCAATAAGGGCGCGCCCAAAAGGCTACCAGCAAAAAAGCATGCATAAAGGGGCGCGCCTCAACAGGGCGACAAAAGGAGGGCAAAAAAATATTTTTACATTCTTTATTTTTTGTGCCCCTCCACTTTCAAAATGCTGCCGGCGCCACTGCCACCAGGCGACTTTCGTAAACATCGTTTCTTTATTGGCTGACTAAACACGGTCGTTCCGATGGTTAACGGGCGAGTTTAGGTAAACTGTTTTCCATATCAGTGTGAAAACTGGGGGTGGACACTTAGAACATGCTTTAAGACATATATATTTTTATATATGTACATATATATATATGGAGTGGGAAAGTGAGGGCAAAATGAAGGAAAGGGAAGGTGAGGGCAAAAATGGAGAATAAGGAGGAGAGCAAATAAGGAAAGGGAGGAAAAAAGCAAATGGACGAAAGGATTGAGGGCAAATTTGAGGTAATGGAGGTTGAGAGAAAAATGGAGGAAAGGTAGGAAGAGAACATAAAATATGATAAATATTATGGAAGAAAGGGAGCGTGAGGGCAACAAGGAAGAAAGGGAAGAAGAGAGCAAATGGAGGACAGGTAGGATGGTGGCAAATTGGAAAGAAGGGGTGTTGAGGGAAAATGGAGGAAAGGGAGGCAGCAAGCAAATTGAGGAAAGAGAGGGAGTGAGCAAATGGTGGATAGGAAGAGTGAGGGAAAAATGGAGGAAAGGGAGACCGAAATGGAGGAAAAGGAGGATGAAAGCAAATGGAAGTAGGGGAGGAAGAGAGCAAATCGAGGAAAGGGAGGGTGAGGGCAAAATGTAGGAAGAGGAAAAGAGCAAATGGGGGAAACGGAGGATAAGGGCATAATGGAGGAAAGAAAAGGTTGATAGCAAAAGCCTTCCCCTCCTTTTTTTCCATCACTCTCATCCTCCCTTACCACCAATACTCCCACCCTCCCGTTCCTCCAATACTCTCATCCTCCCTTACCTCCAATACTCTCATCCTCCCTTACATCCAATACTCTCACCCTCCCTTTCCTCCGTTTGCTCTTTTCCTCCCTTTCCACCATTTTGCCACCAACCTCCCTTTTCTCCATTTTGCCCTCACCCTTTCTTACTTTCATTTTGCCCTCAACCTCCCTCTCCTCCATGTTCTCACCCTCCCTTGCCACTATTTTGCCCTCAACCCTCCTCAGGCATTTTATTATTTTGCAATGGGTAATAATCAGATTGTCCCAAACGGGGCGAAAGCATACCCTCCCCAGAATGTCCCTGTTACCTCTGTGGTGTTGTCGCCTTTGCTAACAGTCGTCGACAGATATGCATGGGCCCAGCACGACCTACCGATAAGTTAAACAGCGCCACCTGGCGAATGAAAGACTGATTCGACTTTGAAGGGTAGCAGTAATCGATCCCATGTCCGTGTTGATATTCAACTCTTCACGACAACTCTTCAACCATTGCTCCATTATTTCCCCTTCAATATATTATAATCGTTTAGCGTGCAGCGTGCCTTGTGTCTACGACCTGCTATCGACTGATTACGCACGTGTCCCTAGAGAAAGAGAGATATATACCCAAGCCATGGACCATCAGTACTCTCGATTCACGGAAACATTTGTCCTGCAGCTGGTTCATTTCATTTCTCTCCGACCATCATCCCATCATCGGAGACCATACGTCAGTCACATCGTCGTCTGCTGCTCACTAAAAGTCTTTCCATCCGTACGTCTGCCTGTTTTTCTATGTATGCGTCAGTCAGTCAGTCAACCAGTATCCGTCCACCTATTACAGACTGTGCATATATACATACATATATATGTATATACAAACATATATACATACATATAATAAATATACATATATATATGGTATGTATTTGAATAATTATAGACATATCTACAGCGGTGGTTTGGAGCCGGTTCGGTCAGGTTCGTGCGAACCGTTAGATCAAAATAATAAATATGCCTAAAATCAACTACTAATTTCAAAAAAATCAAATCGGATCCTGTGAACGAAGATATCCGAAGTAGTGCAGAGGCTGAACGTGGCTTTAGTATAATGAACGATATTGCGACGAATGAGAGAAGCAAATTGTTGGTGACAAATTTATCGTCCTGATGAGCATAAAAATTTTGGGCAAACCTGTAACTGCTTTTGATCCGGTACCTTATGTAAAAACCTGGTTGAGAGGGCATAGGGACGCAAATGATACCCGAGTTAAAAATAGCGTACCTAGAAAATACTCATTAAACGAAGAGGAATTGTGGAAATTAGCGTAGTCGATTTATTTACACTCAAATTAATTCTGTTCTAATTACTGCTGCGTCAATAATAAAAATTTAATTTAATTTTGCTTATTTGTTTATGTACTAAAAAGACTATTCTAAAGACTTCTTACGAAACAAAAAAGAAATAGAAAAACTTGCTCCATTTGACGTCAAACACTTAAAAATGCTTGGCGGATGGACCCGAAACTCCGCTGAAGGAGCTTCGTGGGCCCAGACGCCAGACCCCCTAATCGTAATTTGACTGACTGTGGCGGTGACCGATATGGCATAAGGGGACATACTAACTGCGAACCCTTTGTTACAAATTTGGCAATACACCGCTGCATATCTACATGTCTGTCTGTCTGTCTGTCTGATATATCACCTTCTCTTTCTCTCTCCAATTCTATTAAATCACTCAGAGCAGTATAACAACACGCGACCAAAGAATCTCATATTACAAGATAAATCAGTAGACATGTGATAGAAATAAATGGAGAGAAAACAAGACGAGATTTTGCTGAAAAAGAAAAATGGATGGACCACGAGATGAACTGTGGATAGAATCAGAGACAGAAGGAAATGCCACCATCTTCTAAATATATCCCATCATCAACACACAACTAATGGAAGAGAAAAATGAAGAATAAAAGATTAATCTGCTGAACTCTCTCAACCAATCCGAAAGACACCAACTTTGATAAACATTTATTCACAGCATTTCATAAACAGCCTTTGTTGTCAACATCTGTACTTTTCAAATGTATTCTTGTTACACCAATAATAAGCCCGTGCATGTTTGCATCATCAAATTAGAGATGGGGATCAAAATAATATTCCTTTGATTTGCAAGTTCTGCCTACAGATTGCAGCAATATCATTCTGTGCTTCAAAACGGCAGTAATTAATATTAATGTCACAACTACATTAATACAAATAATAATAAAAATAATAATAATGATAATAGTAATGTAATAGTAATAATAAGAAACAGGATAAATAAAAATAACAATATTATCTCTACTGTATTTATTATTAATGAAAATATTACAATTTTGTAAATATTATCATTCTAATAATATTAGCAATAAGTAATCACTTATTATTAAATTAATAATATAACTATACACCTTTGGCACCACCACTACCATCATTACTCATCTTCTTGATTCTGTCTCTTTGTACAGCACCCATCTGTCTAAGCTCATTATAATATAAGCCATACTCTTGCACCATCATCGCACCTAAGATGTCTTCATCGAAAACCTCTTCCTCCATCCATCCATGACTTCCTAGCTCTGATCAGCTTCCACATCAACTGACAAACAGCATCATCAACTGATGATGCTGTGAAGCACCGTTTCTTTACATACTTCATCAACCTGGATGCATTCACGCACAACCTCCTAACCACCCGAATAATATCAAATGACCTATATACATCTCAGCCTTTTCCGAGCCAGTTATTTTTTCCCAAGAATTCCACAATGCAACAACTTCCAGATTCTCATGCTCCACTGCTCTCTGGAAGCGTTCACTCCCAGTCAATGGACGCTCCTCTTTGAAAACTTACCTACTCCAGTCGACTTACGCATCTTAACACTTGCTTGGCTTCAATGCACATCACCTTTAAGCTTTGTAAGGAGGGCATTATCTTATCACAGCTGTTTTATTATGGCATGCATAATCATACCTGGCATCCATAATTATGATAAAAGTGGAAATAATACTAAAAATAATAATTGAAATATAAAAATGTTCCTTTTACTTTTGCAATTATTGCCAAAAAATTGTTATTCAATAAATGTAACTATGAAAATTAATCAAAATAAAATATTCAAAAATCTTAATTAATAATTTGTATTATCAAATTATATCCTCTATCAAAAGAATATAATCTGGAGAGAGTGGATAACTACCGGTATACAAAGTAACAATTACATTTACAGTAATTATTATCGGCATAATTTGCAGCAGTATAATATTATAACACATAGTAAACACCTCTGTACAAAAAAAGACTTACTCAAATCTACACTGCAGTTAAAAAAATAGAAACAAAGTTCTGTACCACATTCTATACGTCTATTTCTGATCACATTCAGAATGCAAATCAAAAGAGCTCAGCTGACGATCATAGTGTAATACTAGACATTTATATAGCACCTCAATATCATCTGTCGTGTTCTGAACTCTGGACATCATTCACTGGACATTCATTCTCAAAACTAGTGTCTGGAAACAGCAGACAATAATGTAGCTAGAATTCTCATTGAACTTGTAGCCTTGCAGAATTCCAAAAGCAGGCTGTACTGTGGTGCTTTAGATAACAATCAGAACTGTCTGTAAATGGTTCACATTATGAGTCCTTTGGCACCAGACACTAGTGTGCATTGCTAGCTCTTCTTCTGGAGATTTTAATTAGGAAATATTATATAAATCACATCATATATATTACATTACAGAATAGGATTTTAACAAAGTGAAGCAAAAGCATCCTATGAGGACTAAGTATACATAGTGTCCTTTATGGACATTAGATGCACTGTATTTGTAAATCAAGACATACCAAATCCAGTCTAACTCAATCAACTATTTATCTCTTTCAGCAGACTTAATCTCAATTTACCATCACAACTTGATTCAAATGTATTTACAAAGAGCAATTAAGTCAAAAACAGATGGTACTACCACTAACTACCATGCTTAGCAATGTGCAGAAGGGTCAAAGTTCAAGTCTGGATGTTCCAAACCCTGGTGAAAGGTTAAAGACAAGAGTGCAAAACTGAGAGCCAGTTTTATTGCCAAGGTCTAGCCCAGTGACCTAATTATTCAGTGGCCTAGTTACATCACAGAAAGTTGATTAGACGACAGTAGAAGAACTTCATTGTTCTTCATTGTTCAACGTTTTATGAGCATATTAATAAAATATAAAATAAATTTAACCAGTTAAATCCCACAAACGAACTAAGAATTTAAGCATATAAGTTGATATTGGTAATGTTGTCTAATTAGTAATTATATATTATTTTGATGAAACACAGAGCATCATGTAATATAATAATATATTATATAATAGTTACACACAAAAATAATATTTTACATAATAAACTAAGTGCACAGAAACCTGCAGAAAAATAATCTGAGTATTTTTGGAATTCATTTACATCTTGGAGCAATGAAACTGACAGAAGACGAGTTAATGCACTGAAACGTCCGCATAGCATCATCTTTTGCAGCCTTACAAGGTCGTATTACAACAAGGTCTGAAAATATTGCATTACACTAGAAACAGTATTATTGGAAAGTGTATTATGACGAGGTTCAGCCCATCCGACTTTAGGACGGTCTGATGTTAATTTCTAAAACCAAAGCTTTCCAGTCACATTAGATGACATACAAAGATTTCAAAAATCTGAATCAGGACCAATTTCTCAATCCTGGTTTTAACGTTGTGCCCTGCAATGGAGGTTGCAGTAAATTTAACTGACCTCTGACAATAAAAAAGTTAAATGACAAAGCAAAATAATTCCAAAGCCGCTGCTCAGTTAACAAACTTCTGAACACCATCTGAAACTTGAAATGAATGCATATGGCGCATGTGAGGGCCGGTCAATTGGAAACTTTGACAAGTCAACACAGAATATACTAATTTTAACTGGCCAATTACTGATTAGTAGTAAAATCCAACTGAAAACAGACTAGAAGATGCAGTATTAACTCGACTCTCGTCAGTCCATCCATTCCTCTAGACAAGACACACGTGTGTATATCGCAACACCTTTTCATGCACAATTGTCCTCAGTCACATTCCACTACTGACTCATGACAGATATTTCAAAAATTAAATTCACAAGATTGCCATTAAAGCTCATCACCACCAATATCCTATTCACAGTGGCTGCAGTTATATCATTGACCACACACACCACTCTGTTCAATCCACAGATTTTTCTTCTTGTTCCTGTTCCTTCAAGGCTGTTACAAGCTTCTTGACAAGAACAGAAAGTATCTTATCAAGCGGATCCATGCAACCGCGTTGCATCCACTTGGGAATTGTGAGACGAGCGTGTTGGAAACCAAGCTTCTGGAGGATGTAGTCAACTCCCACTGGATCAATTCGCTTTCCGGCCCATGACAGCAATCTAAAACCAATCAACGGAATGAGGTAACAAAGGTAACACACTATAACAAGTCACAGGAAGGAGGTAACAATGCTAACACACTCCACAACAAACCAAAGGAAGGGGGTAACAAAGGTAACACATGCTACAACAAAACAAAGGAAGGAGAAAACAAAGGCAAAAACACTCCACAACAAACCAAAGGAAGAGGGTAACAAAGGTAACACAATTTATAACAAATCAAAGGAAGGAGATAACAAAGGCAAAACACTCCACAACAAACCAAAGGACATGACAACAAACGTAACACAATTTATAACAAACCAAAGGAAGGGGATAACAAAGTTAACACAATTTACAAATCAAAGGAAGGAGGTAACAAAGGTAAAACACTCCACAACAAACCAAAGGAAGGGGTAACAAAGGTAACACAATTTACAATAAATCAAAGGAAGGAGGCAACAAAGGTAAAACACTCCACAACAAACCAAAGGACATGACAACAAACGTAACACAATTTATAACAAATCAAAGGAAGGAGGTAACAAAGGCAACACACTCATTTACATGCTTCCATAGAAACTCCTTACAAGTGTAAAGGTAATGCCTTTGTTAAGATACCTTTACACAGAAGCGCAAATGTAAAAGTAAAACACTTACTTCTTCTGAGCCCCTTCTTACATGTCTGGAGTAAAACTGGTAATTATTTATCTAATCCTATCATTCATCAAAATCATTCTTGCATGACTGGATTTCTACTGGGATTGATTACATGAATCAATTCAGTTGGTCGACTCTATTGGTTGGCTCTATTGATTGACTCATTTGGTTGGCTCGATTGGTTGACTCTATTGTCTGACTCATTTGGTTGACTCTATTGTCTGACTCATTTGATAGGCTCTATTGATTGACTCCTCTGGTTGACCCTATTGATTGACTCTACTAATTGACTCCTCTGGTTGACTCTATTGTCTGACTCATTTTGTTGGCTCTGTGTATGTGCAAGAGTCTGTCACTGGTGATTTTCTAGCTATATGAGCACTGACTAATAAACTTTCTGCTCATAATGACATTCCTAGTGTAGACGCCTATCCACTAAGTTTCATCTTATGTCCAACTACATGAATTTA
Source organism: Bimastos eiseni (assembly GCA_959347315.1). Classification (NCBI taxonomy): domain Eukaryota; kingdom Metazoa; phylum Annelida; class Clitellata; order Crassiclitellata; family Lumbricidae; genus Bimastos; species Bimastos eiseni. The sequence goes on from OY365806.1 coordinate 44,713,799, forward strand.
ACCCTTACATTTACAAATACAATCCAAACAAGCATAAAAGCAAAACGGCCAAGACAGCTTCAAGTTTCTCTGGCGTGGCATTTATGGTCAATTAATTTAATCTCGTGTGAGTTTAACTCAGTTTTGTATCTTTTGTGACATAGTATGCATTTGTGTAATTATATCTCATTCGGTTTAAAAATGTCATCTCAATGTTTTAGATAAAGTTTGACTGATTGTCATTAAAGCCTTGTGTCCATGTAGTGTTTGGGCTGCGTTTACGGCGCCTTATGAATCGGCGTTATTATTATTATTGTTATTGCTATTATTATTATTATTAATTATTATTATTATCGTGTGGCGCCAGTGCACTCATCTGCCAGGCAACCACCTGGACACTACTCAAACTCCACTTGGGGAAAGGCCAACAGAGTACTTGGATTGGTCCAGTCCGTTCTATTTCAGTGACACTCTACGACCAGTTTTGCTGGCTATGAAGAATGTCATCCTCCATCGACCCTGTAGTTGATGGATGCCTAGATGCAGCACTTTCTACCAATGTTCCCTCTAATTATTTCAAGACAGTGTGCACAAGAAATTTTGTTTAATAAATGATTCACACTATTGTGCGGGGGTGTGAGCTGAATGCGATTATAGTTAAATTAAGATCATACCTAAAAGTCTACGGTGATGAGTTCTGATAACCTAATAAAAGTCCCTTGTCTAAAGATAAATAGGGGGACATATCAGCCAAGGAACAAAAAGTTCCTGGAGTGAGGTAGGGGTTGCAGCCGGCTAGAAGGCAAAAAATATGTGTGCGCACATCAAATTCTTGTGGGCACTGGCTCCTTGGCCGCGTGCTCGTGCACGTGCGCACAGCTTAGAGGGAACGCTGCTTTCTACCATCTGGAATGAACTTTTCAGTGGTGGCACTGGTGGGGTTTTACCTTCACCAGCCCTGTTGCCTGCCATTGCTCCTATTCTTTAATGCTTCAGAGTTCATGAAGTCTTGACCCCAATTGGATTTACTAGTAGCTCTATCTATGATGTTAGGTTCTACATGTCTGTGAGAGCATGTCATTGGTGAGTCTTTCAATTACAACTAAACGAGTGGTCTGGTTGTATGACCACCTTTTTGTTCTAACTTTAACATAATTTGGGCCGGAACATACAGTACTTATTCTGAGCTACTTAAATGCATATCAATGCACATATATGCTCGCATAAAAACATCCATTAAAAAATGGCAATATAGAAGTCACCGAGATTGTCACATGACTTACCTGACTGTTGGTTCAAGGTGCCAAGTCTTGCAATCAAAGTCGCGGAAGTCTTGCTTGAGGACACTCGTTGGGTTCTCCAGTTTCTGCTTCTCTGCTTCCGGTGATTTAGGAACCTTGGCTGATCCTGGTGAAGAAAGCAGAACGTAGTCTTTCACATTTCCAATCTCATAAAACCTAAAATGAACTAATCCTTTTCCAAACTAATCTAATCGAAACAAATCCAATCTGATCAATACCAAATCCTAATCTACTCAAAACAATGCTTCAGTGTTAATGAAGCGATGAAAGAACAAATAGATAAACAATTGCCTTTGTCCTTTTCCTTGACATAGTTGATGACGAGGTCGTGAACAAAGAGAACAGCTTCAGCATCCATCGCAACAAAGATGTGATCTTCAAACTCTGTTACAAAACTACACTCAACGACCGGTTTTGGATCTGAAAAGCACACATTAATATCATAGGATCTTTATAAAGCTTCATTTGAAAGATTGTGCTACATAAATGTTCATATAGATGCCAGTTTATTAAACCAAAAGTAAAGCCCACACGCAATGATAATTGTAATAATAATCTTTGTTTATTTATTTCAAACTTTGCATCACAGAATGATAACAAGAATAGCGGTATGTGACGTTTTGGCGCAAGAGGTTTTGGCGCAGATCTGGTACAATATATAATGTTTCATTCTGTATTTGATTTTCCTTGTTGTCTGATATGCCAGTCGGCATCTCTGGACATATACATTACGCAATGTGATAAAGTGCATTTTACCGTATTTAATTAAACAAAATTATATATTGTATCAGATATCTGCGCCAAAACGGCCTTGCACCATAATGTCCTGTGCCAAAACCGCTGCCAAATCGTCCTGCTTGCAAAAACAGTATGAACGAATGATCGTAAGTAATAATATTACAAGAGTAGAACTGGAATGAACTTTTCAGTGGTGGCACTGGTGGGGTTTTACCTTCACCAGCTCTGTTGCCTGCCATTGCTCCTATTCTTTAATAATTCAGAGTCCATGAAGTCTTGACCCAAATTGGATTTACTAGTAGCTCTAGGTATGATGTTACCTGCACAGCAGCCATGCAGGCAATCATCACGTCCTACATCTAGCAAACAGAAAGACCAGTCAACCTAATGGGGTAGTAGAAATAGATCTTGCATCTACTGCCCTTCACGCCAGTGTGTTAACCATTACTCTACGCCCCTCCCCCCATTCACACGAAGTCTCTTCTGAAAACTCATTCATAGACATCAAGGTGCATGCGACCTGACAATGCAAGGAATGGTCATTGATTGACTGCTGGCAAAATAGAGGCAGAGACAGAAGAAGAAGCTCATGAGCTTCTAACAGCATGCTCCCGAATGAGGACCAACCACAGCAAAGTTACCATATGCACTATGGAGGTATGAGGTGGAGAGAGCAACCAGACAACTCAAAGTTTTAGACATGCAGAAGGATTTGTCACCAGGTGAGGATGTCATTGATAGACACATCATCCTAAGCCCAGATGGACGAGAGCTGTGCAAGATAAGCAGTCTATCCAGCTAGCTCCACAATGCAGTTATGAGCATAAGCATCAACAGCTTCTGTTTTATTAGCTTTGGAATATCAGGGTGCTTGAGTCCAATCCGGCACTGCACAATTCTGACACATTCTCTGATCTTCTCACTCAGTGAACTCATTGTGGTCCGGTTGGCTACATGGGTCCATGTGAAGCCGACTGTCTTGAAAGACACTCTCTCTGCCTGGCCAGGGTTGAACCACCTGACCTTTCAATTGATAGTCCAGCATATGACAAAATTTAGTCCATTGTGCATCCATATCGATTTGAAAAAGGAGAGAAAGATCGAGAAAGAGAAAATTATGAAAATAAAGATGAGAAATATGAGAAGGAGAAGAAGAGCAGTCCAATACATTAGCTCATGAAGAAGCAATGGGTATAAAAATTATCAACATATTTTTCTCAGCTGCACCATAAGAAGGAGGCAGAGTAGCCAGTCCACTCAATCACCAACTCATCTTACAACTGACAGTGTATATTCCCTGAGTTTACTACGAGGCAAATGGAAACGAACAGTCGAAAACCTCCACAACTCCGAACAATAGTCGAGCATGCTGATCATAGACTGTCATACAGCTCTCCATAATATGATGAAAACGGATGTAATAAGAGAACATGTGTATGAGATGACTTGCCATCATCGAGTGGTTCATGTTCTCCCTGAAGATGTTCTGTCTTCAGATGCATCTGGAGAGATGGAAGGATGAAGATGATCTCCGTGTCATGTGTGTATTCCGACATCCTACGCGCCTGGCGATGTGGGTCGCTTGCACCATCTCCACCTGATCGCACCATTGCAGGGAAACTGTCAAGATCTGAAAATTAAAGTATGTTATGACAAAGCAAGGTATTGCATGTTGCTCAAATATTACTTCAATGCAAAGGATGATAGATGCGGCAATAAAAACTGGTCATCATCGTCGTCGCCACCGCCGCTGCTGTCACCACCAGCATTATCTTCACCATAATCATCACTCCTTGGTGTCACCCATTTAGTGGCACCAACTGTGCAAATAAATTACCACTTTTCTTTTTGAACAAGCTGTTTTTAAATTTCTATGGATTGTAGATGGTGTTGTTAAATATGCATTCTTTCAAAGGCCAAATCCACAGTGAACGAACTAGATTAGTAGATTTCATACATAATTTGGAAATTAGTAGCCAGATTTTGATGCAATGTTCATTATTTCATACAGAATATTTCCCTTTGTCGCCCATTTACGTAATGGTTGTGAACAACCTTGATAACATAAATATTCCGAAACTTTGACTTAGAAAAGAGCTATTTCGATTCTGTAAAAAGTATTTGGAAGCAGATTCATTGTAGAATATGACCGAATAAAAATGTCAAAAATCAACAAGTGACGGGTCTTGACCCCGACGTTATAAATGCTTTTGGCACTACAGAAGTTGTTAAATTATAGATTATGACATATAGCAGAAGTTATTGACTTTTGTTTTCAGTTGTGGCGAACGCATAGTGGAACCACTCTTGAACACTGGTGAATGGCTGCGGCATGTAGTGACCCCTAGACAGCTTGCAGATCATCGCCATTTGACGTTTCTCTGTCATCTCCGTCATGTTGTGACCCAGTTGGAATGACAGGTTCTGCACGATATGCGTAGACTTGGCACCGGCTGAAATCCAGTCAACACAACTAAAGGTTCACAACTAAAATTGCTTCAAGAGAAGCTCACCTGCAGGAAAGCAAGTAGGGATGAACCGAGTGTCAATTTCCTAGAGAGCACTGAGTTTCACGAGTTAAGTTGTACAAAGTCTGAGTTTCGAATACTTAAAAAATCTCATTCTCCTTAGTTTTTGGCAGTTTGCACAATTTTTACGAATTTTTATTTTACCTCAATTTACACAAGGAAGTAGTAACTAGTAAGTACTACTAGTAACAAATATGTGTTTTTAGTTAGGTCGATTGCCATTTTGGAAATAAAAATTCTTATTTTTGTTCTCAAAACAGAAAATCTGAATGCCAATATTGTTTGTCCGAGTCTGAGCAATGCCAAATACGACGAAACTTGGCCTGAGTTTCAGCTCATCCTTAAAGATAAGTATATACATAAAGGCAGAAAGAGGTATGGTAATCTAATCTCTTAGAGCAGCTAAGGTATATAACTTAATCTGATCTCTGTTATATACGAGTCATCAACTGATGGTGGCTTCAAATAAAAACATCGTATAAAATAGCAATCTGTTTTACAAGCTTGAATGAAACAGAGAAATCGTAATTATAATCAATCATTTATAGAAACGCTACTCAACAATTCAGATGCGCTCCCGATCCAAGTCAGTGCTATCACTAACAAATGAAATAGAGGTGTGGCATTTCCAGAACAGAGGAAGAATAAGACTGAGAAGCTCAAGTCGCATTTCCTGCGAAAGACGATTCCAACTACAAAGGCTGATATAAGCAAAACTTCTAAACTGAGCGAATAGATGGAGTAGTAATGGAGTCCAAACTGTTACATGCACTCTGAAGAAAAACGTATATTAGTTGGTATCAAACAAACGAATAACGGCAAGCAGAACAAAAATCTACAGTGAGCTCATGGAGTTCACCTGGTAATATATTCCAGAAGCTAAGTTTATGAGTATTTCTTCAGAGGACTCGATACTTATTCAAAATTAAATTTTACAAATGACTGATAACAAAATCTTACAGTCATCGATGTCGGCCGCCTCTGTGGCAAAACAGATATACGGTTCATCCATCGTGAATAGCGCCCAGGACTTGGATCGGAAGTTGATTCCATGGAAGCAGGCAAGTGAGATGTTCTTTCCCTGGAGGCTCATAGTGCCTCCGATGACGGTGTCGTGGTCAGGCAGGGTGCACGAGAACATCGACAGCTTGCAACCACTCAGGTGCTCTAACACCTTCTGCCAGTGGCGGTGGTGACGAATCTCCGATATCCAGGAATCTGAAAAGATGGAATGATAAATTATATGCTCCATAGCCTCCGTCGATTGATCCATCATATCATCCATCAATCTTAAAGTATATACACTGTACAGTTGACTGTGATTGCACTTATCATCTGTAATGAACTTCAGTATTGTGTGGGCTAATGGTAAGCACCTTTGATAAGTGCATGTACCTAGCAGACACTTTAAAAGGAGCTATAAAATGTCTAGTTACATTAAAATATTGTAAATTAAGCTAATAAACTCCATTTGCTTCAAATCAATCAAACTCATGATTCCCTCCAATCTAATAAAAATGAATCTAATACAATTCAATCGTCCCCAATCCCATATAGTCAAATCCAACTCAATTAAATTCACGCAAAATATATTCACTCCTATTAAATCTGATCCAATTTAAACGAATGCTACCTTCATCCTTCTGCTTCATCTTTGGTTTAGATGCACTTGACATTGGTCCAAAGGCCGACAGCACTCTCTTGCTACTCGTCCTCTGCTGTGTGATGAATTCCTCGAGCTTGTGTGCCATCTTTATAAGATCTGGAGTCGTTGATCGGGAGATCATCAGATGGAATTTGTCCCAGCTCAGGTCGCCATGCACAAATATTATCACCGATCTTGACAAAGAAAATTTTATAAATTGTTGTTTAACACAAGTTTTAATGACAAGATGCATTGGTTTTCCATTTCCTTTTAGTACATTCTAATCACTGAAGGGTTAATGCTTTTTTACAAAGATGAACTCTATCACCTCTTTTATTGTTGAGTGTAATAGGTATTTAGAAACACTATATTAAATAAACAGCCTCCAGGGACAATACTTGAAAACAGTATTGCAATAGCAATACCAATACTTCCTAAATAAAAGCATTGCGATACCAATACCAATACATTTTCTCAAAAGTATTGCAATATCAATACCAATACTTTTACCAATACGTTTCAATATGCTTGCTGGATTCGATCTTAGCCTAATTTACAATTCATGCACCGATAATAATTGAAAATTTCCCAAGGAATCGCTTGGCCCGGCTTGGGCCAATCATAAGATAAGAGGAATGGTTACTCGTCAAATTTCCGTGTGCACACTTTTCTCTTAAATACAGATGTTGCCCCAATCTAAACTTTTCTTCGATATGAAAATATGGTGTTTTGAACCTTTAACGGCATTTTTTTTTATTTTGCTGACATACCCAGTAGTCATTCGTAAATCTGGCTTCACGACTAAAGGTTGATGAATCAGCTTGTTATTTTAAAAGGATCTAAAATTTATGGCCCCTGAATATCGCCCCAAAACTGTTGACACGAAAGAACATGGGAACTTTCCAGTCCTGTGCATACTGGTGCTTGGTCCAATCACAATGTCTTTGAAGCAGCCTTCAGGCACGCTGCTCGAACAAAATGCTCTGATATCGCAATGGCAATCTTCGTTTCCTCAGTCCTATTCATTTTCAAGATCAACTAAATTTGCAAGCACTCTCAAATTAATTAGGCAAGCCACTTCTATCAGTGAACGTAAAAGGACGTCTCTAGGCCTACTACGGTCATATCTTCATTCATGCCTATGCAATATTCCATCTATTCGCACCAACGTTTATATGACCGAAAGAGGCTATACATGTAGTCCTACATGTACATAGAGGCCTAAACTTATCAAAGCGCAATGATTGACTTTGCATATATCTTGAGAAATCATGAAAATTTCAGTGAGAAAAAGTTTTGGTATTGAGTATTGCTGACAGGCTAAAAATAGGTATTGCGATACACATGCGATACCAGCAAAATAAAACTATCGCGATACTCGCTGCGATGCTAACAAAAGTATAGCGATACCTTATCGCGATATTAACAGCCCTGCTTGCCATATACATACATGAGCTCATATACAAATACATGCATATACACACACATATGCCCATACATACATGAACATATGCACAAGCACACACACATAAATGCATGCAAAAATTAATAATATAAGAGAAATGTCTGTGTGTCATTCCTATAATGCTGTTATGCACCACAGATGCAAGCTTGCGTCAGCCCATCTGGACTGACAATGTTGATAGGGCACACACCACACAGACAACTTGGGGAAAGGGGCGCATGGCCGGATAAATGGACTAATGGTCAGAACAACAGGCAGACAGTTGGATGGATGGAGTGACAATCGTATTGATGAACTGAGGGTCAGATTTCAAGAACATTACGTTCAGACGTCAAAGAATTTGATAGGGGTGCACCACGCATGAAAGCCGTCGACAAAAGGCACGTGGGTGGATAACCATCTGATGATCAGAACCACAGGTTGGATCGAAGGACTGATTGTCAGATTCAAAATTCTTTTCACAAGTCTTACGATGGACAAAACATCCAGTACACATATAAATACATACATACAAAGAGAAACAACTTATGCAAAACTAAACACAGAGCTGATTCTTAAGTCTATGTTAACAAGAAGAGGTTAGTATTGGGTTTGTCAACCATAAGATCAGAGGTTCATCCCCTTTAAGACCAAGATAATCCCAGATGCTTGTACAAAAACCCTACCCTAATAACTTCAACCATAACATAAGTTCCCTGATTGCAGATTTCAGCCTGAAGATCACCAGGCAGCAAGAGGAGTACTTACATTACATTACATTACTCCAAAGCTATTTTTCTTTAACAAATGCTCCCTTTGCCTTCAGCTCTTGGCTAATCTCCAACCAGAATCCTTTCCTCTGTCATTCGCTGCTTTTTTCAGATTTCCATCTTCGCTTTAGAGCAATTCTGCTGAGCATTGAGGCCATCAGTTGAACCGTTGAGCATTATTACAGTAGTGCATTAAAATGTTCCTAATTAGAGACCTCCTAGTAACCATAGAAACCAACCTGTACCTGTTTGTGAGCGGAGGCCGCAATTCGTCGTCACGGTGACAGGCCTCAACCTGCCACTCGTCGCTGACTTTAACTGCGAGGTCGCTGATCCGTCCAATCAGAATGCTCGACCCCATGTAGTCGAGTCGGGTCTCCATGATGTGCAGCTGAGACGTTATCACGTGTTCTGGCTCTCGACCAGGATCCTCGCTGATACAAACTGCACCCAATTAAAAAACAATGACAAATAAGTCAGGAAGTACAATAACACACATCCTATTATATGACAGTGATAAGCTACAATGTTAATTACATAAATTACAATGGCAAATAAATTAGTGGGTTGGCAAGTTACAGCAATGAGTAAGTTGCTTGATCAGGATGTTACAGTGGTATGTGAGTTGGTGAGTCATACCAGTAAGTAAGTCAGTCAGTTAGTACGTTACAAGAAAGATAAGTGAATTAGCCACATACAACAAATAACTTGGTTCAGTCAGCAACTATGATAAGCAAGCAGTAGCTTAAGTGAACACATGTTGCAGCTTCTCAAGCACTAAGCAATAATAGCAAGTAGCTGAACAGTCTGTTACAACAGCAAGTAAATCTGGCAGCAAGACACAATGACAGGTAAGTACAAAAGCGTCTTCGTCTTCATATGATGAGTCCATTTAAGGTGGCTGCTAGCCGCTGGTATCATGCTGACATACCCTATAAAGTGTATCACATCATCAGGCACCCACTCAGACTTGCATCTTTTAGCAGTCAGCAAGGTGGGATACTTAAAAGGTGTCCTGTCATTGAGTTCGTGTGGTCATTTCTACACAGAAGTGTGTAAGCTTTACAATTTCAAGGCATAGCCTTCACAGTTTTACCTTCATGGCATATTTTATACAATAATACTGGTCGAATATCATCACCCTAGTGAATGCGATGATACCTTCAATGTTGAGACCCTGGAGCTCAATGTTTCCACCAATTATGCCCCCTCGAGCGTCTAGTCTGGATCCACCAAGTCCAGCAACGATTTTCATGTTCTTGTATCCACTGCTGTCAATGGACAAACGACCCTGTGACTTCAGCTCCTTTGTTGACCACCTGAAAAACAAGACATACATCACATGAGGGACACCAGTTGCAGTCTCCCTGGATGATGCCTGGAAAGGCCACAACAGTGACATCTTAGGCACTAATCAACAGTCTCATGGAAAATAGCAAGTAAATACTATCTCATAAAATATGATAACAGAACTCGTATTTGTAATACAATACCATAATAATTATACTAGAATATTACTTGACATCTTGTACACTAATACATTTAATAACAATTTTGTAAAACAAAATAATCGAAACATATCTTATAAATTTAATAGCATAAATGAAATTCCTAATAACAATAAACAAATATATTATTTTATACTCTTGATATCTTATTACAGGTTATCAGTTAATAATAATAATTATCATGTGAAAGCAAAGATTTAAGAGACCAAAATACAAACTTAATTTATTTTAAATGACATTGAATACCATACAACAATGCAAGCACAATTTGCCAATATTTAATCATACCAAATAAATTTACTAATAAATGAGACATCAAAGAAAACTTAAAAAGAATAACTATGCCTAATATACTATGATAACACAATTTAATTATTTTAAACAGTTAGTATGTAGTCATCGGATATATTTCAATAACAGTGTTAAGATACACAATTTTCAATGTTCATCTTATTGCACTTCTCAAAAGTTTTTATTTGTAAATGCCACAAACATTGTTCCCATATTGTATTTCTTAAAGTAACTGATACTGTATATCCCAATTAAGTAAACGCTGCTCCTAAAATCACTGACGTTGTATTTCCCATGACATTGCTCATGTTGACCACAACATCTAGTTCTGACAGATTGACCGCAAACAGCACAAGTGTCTCCCAGTTGGTGACAGACTTGACAGTTGCTGCTGATGAAACCCCGGGAAACACTGGATGCTGAAATGGGGACTGGATGTCAATGGATGGAATGGCGGACGAGTGATCAGTGCTGCCATCTTGTGGCTTGTCTTTTCCTACAGTTGGCTTGTCTGCGGAAGAAAGAATAAGGCAACGAACCATTTCATGGAAGTTCGATAACACAATGTAACATCTTGACCGCTGAACATAGTATCTAAATACATGTATGCTATTAGAGACGTGTATTACCTATCGGTCGACATATTAACTTGACATCAAGGCATATTTCTGGGCTCATTTCAAATATTAGTGGGATGTGTTAACTCTTTAACTTTCTCCTACAAACTGGCCTCATTTGTGTTTTTCACCTCTTTCAGTTCATTTCTGCCATTACAATGATGTGTATATTGTATAAATGCAGAGCAATCATTCCTACAATCGAATTGATTATCATCCTAGCATCAACAACTAACTAACCACGGAACAAGGCTCATGCCATTCCATTCACCGAGTATCAAAGTGTAGGAAAGTTCAACCAAAGTCAATCGCATCCTTGTAAGAGTCAGACAAGTGTTTGAACTTAGGATATTATTTTACAGTGTTCAAAGCAATGATTATTATGAAATATGTAACACATCAGTTTTAGAAATTAACTCACATCACCTGACAATGGTCTGATTGTCAGACCACTTCACGTAAAATGAGGGCTTGTATATTCAAATATTCTGAATTCAAAGATATCAACTTGCCAATAGCCAACGAACACACTATCCATAGGTATCCGAAAACAAAGTTTCTCCTCATGTCAGTCAAATACTTTCAGGGTTGCTGAAGAAGAGCATGTCCACTTCACGCAAGGTATCATTGACATAATATTTTAATCACCAGCCTTAGCATAGATTCTATTCTATTACTCGGTAGTTTAGTTACAACTATATAAATATGATGTGGTTTGTGTTGTTCTGAGCAATAGTTAACTTAAGATCCTTCTACAGTTACTACATAAACCAAGAGACATGTTACAGTACATGCTTGCAGTTGGGAGAACGTGTGTGTCATTACCCTCTGCTCTTCTTTTGTCGACGTGCCATTTTCCGGCCGACTTAGTGCTCGGCACTTTGTTGAAAGCAGTGAAGAGAGACGACTCGGACGTAGGAGACGAACTCGACAGATTAATTGGTGCAGTCTCCATATCTGCAAAACAATTGTTCACATTCAAATTCAGTTGTTCACATTCAAATTCAATTGTTCACATTAAAATGCAATGCGAATAACTCCATCAAAAGTTATTAGTTTCCATGCATGTATAGTCGTACATTTGTATGTATGAATTACATTACATAGGTAGAAAAGATAGTTTGTGACAGTACCAGACTCAAGGTCGCTGTCAAAGACAGTCAATTCCTCGCCAAGAAACATTCGCCTGGCCAGTGAACGACGGTACCAGGCCTTCGGAAGAGCAAGAATCTCGAGAAGTCTCCGCATGTCGTACTTGAAGGATGCTGATCCAATGTCACAAACCGCTGCAAGACACAAGTGAAAAAAAATTGACTAACCATAATAAGCTAAAATCTGAAGATATCACCTCTGCATGTAACAATAAAAAAGTCATTTCAATGACTCATCGTCAAATGTCCTTGGCTCAGATACAAAACACTACTACAGCAATCCCATCGACAACTTCTGATTTCTTGGACCTAGTAGATACAACAGGACTTCATCAATAATTATTGAGTGCAGTTTTACTTGAAGCTGTAATAAATCAGTTACTCATGCATTGATAAATTAGCTTTACCAAAGTCCATCGAATAGATTAGTCTAGATTAGATTGGAAGAGATTAGATTTTGGGTAGGAGGACATGTGCAGTAGACCACAGGGAAGTAGTAAGGCACACACAACTGAACGAGAATGGTCCAAACTCCTTTTGCTAAACCTACAGAACAGAAGTTGTAAACATTGACAATGCCAAAAACTGACCAGAGAATCGGACGCTGTTGGCCGCTGTTGCCGTCTTCTGTGCTGGGGCGTCAGCGGCCAGTTTGGCCAAAGAGGCAGCAGAAGCCAGATGGTAGTCACTCTGCCCGAGTCCACGTCGACTTCGCGCTATGTTTACCTTGACAAACTCAACGTTGAGGCTGAGTGAATCCTTTCGACTTGTCTCCAGATTCGGCATTCCTTTCTCATCAACCGTCGTTTCCTCTGCGATAGATCAGAGTAGGCAGCCAGTCATATATCATAAACATCAGATTAGATTAACAATCAAAGGCCACAGTGCGTTAGAACAGATGACCATTTGCAGATAAGACTACATTACATTGAATCTAGAAAAATCAGATCAGATTAGACTAGCAAAAGAGACAAGATCAATGCAGGATTGATTTAAAAACCAGCCATAAATTAGATCAGACAAGATTAATCTATAACACATATCAGACTATATAATCAATTAGGTAACCAGTCACAGTTAAGATCATATCAGATAACCAGTAATAGATTAGATTAGATTAACACTCATTGATTTGATTACTTGGTTTGCATTAGATTAGATTAAATCAGGTTAAACTCATAGATTTGATTACCTGCCATGCTTCTCACTCCCTTTCGGAAGGTGTTTTCAAGGACGGAGAGTGAGGCCTTCTTTTGTCCTCCTCCATAAGGGTGGAAGATGTAGAGGGAGAAGTCATTGAGGCACGCGGTAACGCTTAGACCACCCCCGACAGATGTTTCCAATGTTGCTGCGCTTAACAAGTGTGACCGAGAGGCATTGGCCATGCGTGACGGAAGCGTGCCTGCTGACTGTGAGGTGGTGGCGCCTGTGTAATGGAAACAGAGAAATGCACATGAAATACACACACACACACACATACATAAAAGTGTTAAAGACAATTAAACAAACATATTACCTTTGTCTTTATCTTGATCTTACTCAAACCATAGTGCTTACCTTTAGTGTTGCTGGGAGGCAGAGGGTCGCTGATGACATTTGACTCAACATCCGCCTTCTTCGTTGAAAAGACGACGTCGAGTGATGGCATTCGCAGCAGGCACTCAACACGAGACACCGGAAGACAAGTGAATCGGACGAGTGACGGCTGAACCCGGATGTAGACTACGACATCCACTGGAAACGATGAGTAGGAATAGTTCGAACTGGAAACGAGCGAAGTTGCTGAAGTGTCAAGATCAATGGCTGCTCGATTGCTTGCTAAAAAACGGAGAGAACAAACGGCAAAAATTCAGGAATTCATTAAACCAAACACTTGCTATTAAACAGATTATTAAACCAGACACCCTCAATTAAACCAGACATCTTCAATTAAACCAGACACCCTTAATTAAACAGACTCCATACTCACTACATCCATGAACACAAAAGAGAAATAATGCATGATGACAAACAGTCTGGCATGCAGTACATTTATATGAATGCGAATGATTAATGCAGATGCTAAAAGCCAGGGACAGGTAATGCACTAAATGTTTTGTGGGCAATTAGGCATTCCTAATATATAGATGCAATTCACACGTAAACCAAAATGCAGTTAATAATTGGCGTATTAAAGGATATACTTATTTACTTTAGTTACTTATGATTAACCAGTCTGATGACCTCGTGAGTCCTCTTGTTCCTGCTAGTATTTATGACCTTACCGTTCCTGTGGCCTTTTAGTGAGACGAGCTGAATCTTTGGAATTGGTTCAATCGCCTGTTCCAGGAAATCGAGCAATGCCGGACTAATCAACATTTCCTGCAAGATTTTTAAAATATCATCGAATTAAACAAGTTTTTTAGATACAAAAATCAACCAAACATTGACATTCAAGACAACGAACGCACTCACTTTCAGTGTCATTGCAAGACCAATGAAGGCAAAGGCTCGTGTTTTAGCCATAGCAGTCCTCGTTAGCGGGACAAAAATCCTGCCAGTCAAGTGCAGATATAGACAAGAGGACGGCTTAACACAAGAGAATGCACACCACACTACATTACAACTGAAGTGATTAGCAACACGATCCTTGGATCATAAGATCATCCCTCAGAAGCACAAAAGGCACTCACTTCTGGCAACTGCTGAAGCGACAACCATGCATACAGGTTGGCCTTCTTGACACACGTCTTCTTGGTCAACAGTATGGTTGACCCTGTTTGACCAGCAGCATCGGTCAAATCTTCCTTTGTGGTTGGTGCATTCACGTGATCCAATTTTGACGTGTCTGAAGCAGATGTTGTTGGACTCTCGTAACTTCCATGAGGACCCATCTTCGAACTGTAATGCACCTAGAAGCAAACAACATGGTACATGAACATAATGTATGTAATGTTTAATATCGGTAAAGTAATTAAAATCACAAGACAACAACACAGATCAATCTGGGGCATGCTCCCAATCTTCCCATCTTTCTGGTGTCTACTCGATCCCTATTAGTTCAACTTGGAAGTGGACATAGATCAATGATTCATTGGGTGACGTAAAAACTTTTCTACATAAGACTTTTCCAGATTGGATTAGATCCAGATCAAGTGGACAACAGAAGTCTCAAGATTAGATCAGATCAGGAATCAAATGCCTCAGTTGACATGGTAACCCATATATTGGCTAATCAAGTTTCTTTTCCCATTTGCCAACCTTGCAGACTCGTAAATATTGCAAGCGCTCAGAGGACGCTTAGACTTTTCAGCATAACTAGAACAGACTTTGTGAGCCTCAATCAAATCCTCTTTCACTATGATAAATACAATATACTATACTACCTATTTCCTCATCAAACTCTTCCTCTGTCAAAAGACTTCCGTACTTCTTATCTTACAAATATTAAGTATACCAACGATCTCAAGACCTATAACACCCTATGTCAGTTAGGTCCATTAGCCATTCCCTCTATCAGTCCCTCATAGCCTATTCCAATCACCAACCATCACTACTAAAATTTGTAATTTCATCGATACTAAGAAACAAAAAGTGTGTCTTAGGACCATCATCAGCCTTTCTTTTCTGAAGACTGCTTTCCCATCAGTTCTGCTGATGCCATCATTCATCCTCTTATTAGAAAACTTTCTCCTGCTGCTCATAGCAAAGAAAAGGTAACTCCTATCATTCTCTCAGGATCTATCTGCATCGATTGCAATCATTGATCAGAATATACACTGGTTCCCCATCTGGTTACTCAACACTCCTACAATCAATCAATTCCCATTTTAAAAAATTTGCACCAACTACCTTGAATCTCGATGTAATGTAAGGTTCTGTACTGTATTGTAATACGACCGCATGAAAACCATACAAATAATTTCATGTTGTACTTTTACCAATACTGCCCAGATCTGCAGTAACTTATTAAAATACAATAAAACATTAAGATTTTGCTAAACTTCTGTAATCCATCACTTCAACAATATTAAGTAAAGTAACAAATTACTAAAAAAAAAGCAGAGCAATTTTAAAGCCTGTCAGGCGACTTCAAACGGACCAATTCAGCCACAATCTGTAACACTGATTGCACTGCGCAGCAGTGGTTCTCAACCTTTTTGATATGGGGACCCACTTTGCAGTATCTAGATCCTAACGAGACCCACCATATCGAAATCTGGCAGCATGCCAAGCATCAATGCATTCTGTGACTAACCATGATAGCGTATAACAAAACTATAAATAAATCATGACGAAATTAAAATTTAAGAAAAAATTTGAAAACCTTTGATTGTATGATTCATTTGAGACATAAAAACAGTGCAGATAATGCGATGGCCGGGCTTGCAGAAGTAAGTCAATGTGTGGGCTGATCTTGGTCAGATACAATCGTAAGGCATTATTCGCTCAGATCAATTCTAATATTGCAGTCAAAGCTGAAAAGCAGAGGTAGGTAGTTGAAAATGGCAGCAACACTGACATGGTCTCATCAGAAAGTTCTGGATGTTCCATAGCAACATGTGGACAAAAATCTGAGAGAAACTCATCCTTAGATGTTGTTCTGAATGTTCTATCACAGGACAGCACAATCAGTTGAGATTCATTTTCCACATAAAGTGAACATTTAGTGCTATATGCTTCAAATGGGTTTTACACCCAGTCATGATGTACTGTCAGTTCAGATGGGAAATAATGAATGGCCGACCCAAGAGACCATGAAAATTGACTGTCCAATGTTATGGTGCTACGATTTAAAGAAAATGCAGCCAGCGCATTACGCTCACGTGACAATATTTTTCAGCGGAAAACATGCGATTTCCAAGAAAAGTTGGAGACCCACTTGGATAATCTCTGTGACCCACTCACAGGGAGTGACCCACAGGTTGAGAATCCCTGGTGTACAGTATGGTTGAAGTTGTAATCTAAATGTAACACCCATTACAGATTTCTCAAAAAGACTAAGTGTATGACTAACAGTATAATAGTGTTTTTCAAAAACCACAAAATAGTAGTACAGCAATGTTGTCCCAAAAACACAATAAGGTCCAAATTTTAATATGTATGTAACACTGATAATAGTGTTCTCATAAGCCAAAACGTTTGGGTAAACTTGCATACCCATTCAATGATCAATAACACTGGTAATGGTGTTCTCAAAAGCCATACAGAACGGCTGTAACAGGGACTCATCGTCATAGTGGTGATTCAGAAGTATCATTACTTACAACAAACTCAAAGCAGAAGCTAACTAAAATGCAAAAAAATGCAGCACCATGAAACTTTGTTATGCGATCAGTCTCCGCCTTGATTGTAATGTAATATGTAATGTAATGCAATAATTGTAAACACACCTGATCAACAAAGCTCGTACGCAAACAAGCAACAACAATGTAAGTTTTTGTGTAGTAACGTAATTTGTCTACAAGCAACTGTGGAATCAGTAAGCAACACAATCAAATGAGCAAGCAATCATTATGTTACAGGAGTTTGATTGAGTAATAGGCTGGTCCTTATTTAAATGGGAAAAATTAAATGCAAAATAATGTTAAGCTGTTTCTTTAAAAAAATATTAGGTGCAAATTTTGAACACACATTATAACATTTATAATGACCCTAAAGTTTATCCAAACAGAGAAAGTGATAGTAGTAAAAAATGATGGCCATCAGTTTAATTAAGTCAAGTAACAATGAAAGCCACTGTCCCTTTAGCAATCTCTATAAAAATACAAAACGATTTTTAGAAATTAAACTAGGCAGTACACAGTATGCTTCAGTGATTTTTAATTAGCATAAATTTCTTGCATTGGGAAAGTTACTCTGATTCTGTTTGATAACTTGAAGTGCATACTGCAACCATGTTTCACTCATCAATGGCCCTGTCTGTCATGTCTTGGATCATAGTGACACTTTACACTGCACAATCCCTGGTCATTGCTTGTGAGCAAACAACTGATAGACTCAGAAGGCTTGAAGTCATCCATACTGATTCAAGTATCAGAGTTTGGTTAGCTTTTAGGATGCTTCGTTAGGAAATAGGAACCCTACCAACATGCCCTACGTTAAAAATAATTCAGTTCCACCTTGCCTCAAAATCAATCATCGCAAAGTCCAGCTTTATGCATTCAAATGGGTAATTTGCTCTTATTTTCCCTGTTGATTCTTTCAGTATGGCCCGTTTGTTAAAAGTAGATGTTATAGTTGCTAATTTTTTGACAGTTACCAATGATGCACACAGACATTCCATACAGTATGAGCATGGTTTGTTTTGACTGTCTGGCATTCGGTCAGGTCCAAATAATTCAGCTAAGTCTACAATCATTCAGTCAAGTCCAAATAATACAGCTAAGTCTACAGTAATTCAGTTAAATCCAAATAATTCAGTTAAGTCCAAATAATACGGCTAAGTCTACAGTAATTCAGTTAAGTCCAAATAATTTAGCTAGCTAAATCTACGATAATTCAGTTAAGACCAAATAATTCAGCTTAGTCTACAACAATTCAGTTAAGTCTGAAACGCTGTATTTTGACTGAAATATGGGGATTGAGTGACCGACCCATAGACAATTAGCAAAATTTAACCATGATAGTATGCTATAACGATGCTGTCTGATGGGATTATGCAAAATTGACACAATGTGACTGGAAGGCCTTCGGTAACAGACTAATTTCTAAAGTGCAAATGTCTTTTCACTATGATTTAAACGTACAACTATAAAACACACGCAAGACAATGGCCATTGCAAAAAAGCGGCATATCCAGATATGGCAAGTGGATGGCCAATATCTCTCTCTAACACACGATAACGACTGCAAAAAATTGAGCAACTGCTTCGAGTCACTGAAAGCTCACACGACGTCAAACCAATTTGCAACAATGGCCAAACATAAAACAAAGGAAGCAGGCAGCAGACAGCTGCAAATCAATACCATTGTTATGTTATATCATCATCAGCCAATAACAGCAGGCTGGGATCACTACCAGACGCTCATGTCACAAACTCACAGATGTCAGTAATGACGCAACTAGCGAATGCGTGACAGTTTACCTGAGAAGAGCCAACTACTAATTCAGAAGTCTGATCATCCATAGAGTCAGGCTGGCATACGTAGTGAACCTGTGATTCAAAGACTCAAGTTATTTGGCTTCGATAGAAAATATGTCAAAAGAAATTTAAAAACAAGTAGACGGCTGAAACTAGTCTGGCAACATAGGATTTTAATTTTCTGCAGATTTTATGAAAACGTAGGCCCACGACAGTTGCAGAATTACTTGTAATTAGATTCATTTGTCTCAAAACCTCAACTCGGTCTCAACACAGCAGCATCACTTGCTTGCCAAGATCAACTATACGAATTTGACCTTTACGTGGTTCCATCTTAGCCAATAAACATTTATACATGTCTCAAATTAAGATTTGGTACATTTGCATATGTAATAAGTGCCAGAAATAAATAGACAGACTAAGATTGCAAACAAAACCTGAAATAAGTCCCTCAAATAATTAATCAGCAAACTAATCAGGGGACAAGTCATGTCACAACAACCCTTGGATTACTCAAATGTCAGGAAATCTGTTGATGTCCTGTACTTTGACTGCCAGAAAGCATTGATTGGGTAGCACATCAGTTGTTACAGAAAAGGATCAAGGCACATTCCATACTTCAAATACACACAAGCTTAAGTTAATACTGGTAAACTGACTCTCCGCCACACAGAGCTCCATCGTAAATACAAATCAGCATTTGACCACAATGACAGATAAGTAGTGATGTGATGCTTGATAGCAATGAAAAGAATAAACAATACCAAGACACAAATGAACCCTTAACCAAATGTAAAGTTGATTGTAACTCATCCCCTCATCAGATCAAAACAATTCCAGTCTAAACTAAAATCAAAAGAGATAATAAACTTGATGAGACCAACCTTGACATCAACTCCTGGCAGGAAGAAGACTGTGACGTTGCTTGGCAGGTGCATCTGTAGCGCACGGGTGCTTGACATCGCAGCAGAGTCAGCTGACAGCTTCTTGGCACTTGATTTCTTCCGTTCGACAAGCTTCGGCGAGACTGGAGGAGGAGGAGGAGGATGGCCCTTAGAGGATACACTCCTAAGATGACAACATGTTGCAGCTACATCAATGTCTGACTGTATTTCACTGCACAACCTGTATACTTAGATAGATTATAAACTTGATGATGCCAAAATGAAGAAAACCGTGGAATTGTTATTAAAATAACAATGATGAAAGTTATGAGAAAGCTATTGTGCATAAGAAGTGGGTGCAAAGATGCCCACCAGTCATCACCTAAATAAGCATTGGCCATGTAGAAATACTACAAACAATGAGTAAGTAAGAAGTCAAGACAAACCGCCGACTCTCAGGGTCTGGATCTGCCTTTGGTTCTTTCGGGTGCAGTACACACTTGCCGCTGTCAATGCCAACTTTGACATCAAGTTCAAAGTCAACACTTGGCTCCATTGGCAATTTGGCACTAGTAGAGCTGATTGATGGTGCCATAGTGGCACTAGGACTTGGTGGCACTTTCTGTCTTGGAGTCTCCTCAGGGGTATTGCAGAGTGGAGGAGTGACATTTGAAACGTTCGTTCTAAAATTGTCGTCATCAAAAATACTCTGCATCAGATTCTGATTAATTTTAATCTAATCGCAAGATCATTAATCATCTAGTATAATCTAAAACATGCATAGTATTGAGCATTAGATGATCTACTGTCATCTAATGCTTAGATTATTACTGATCTAATCCAATCTAATGACTTCTAATGAGCCCTGTTTTCAAAACACACAGAGCATCATCAGTCATTGGTTGCTTATTAGGGCGAAATTTTAGTTAAGAAACAATAAGTAATCTATTTACAAATTCGACATTGAGTACAATAGCAGATTAGATACCAAAGAATAACAGCCATATCTGTAAAAGTGTCTTGCCCAGGAGGCACCCAAAAATATAAAACACTAGCAACTTCATCTTAGTCTCTACACATGAAGGAAGGTAGGTGGTCAGTCCTTTCCCTTGCTCTCCGATCATCCCACTGACAGTGTATGGTCTAGAGCTGTACCGATATCACTTCTTGCCGATTATGCCAATACCGATTATTGCCGATTATTCATTTGCCGATACCCGATTATTTAGCTGATTATTTCATTGTGTTTCCCAAGATGTCCGGTTCCAAAAGATAGACATACTGCTGCTGCTTATTGTTGTGATACAAGCAAACACTTCCCCCGTAGGAGAAGTATGCATGTAGTTGGGGACTAATCCTAGGCAGACAATACAGATGAGACACACCGCCTGCCGTCTGTGCCCAAAATAATTAAAGGCCAAGGCACAGCTGTCGTATTCACAGCCACCCATCTAGTCTCAGCCTCTCAGGCCACTGACATGTGTCCGGGAGATCTGATTGGCAGCTAGCATGTATTCATTAGGCACACCTCAACGATGTACATTCATCGGTTTCTCTGTTGAATTGGCCAGCCGTTCTTTGGCTTGAATTGGCCAGCCAATCCTTGGTCCTTAAGCCGGCACTAGCAACCTGGATGGTCTCACCACTGGTCTGAAGAAATCATTGGATCGACGACATGATATGAGAATGGAAGGAAATGCCGTCCTTCACAGACCCCGTGATGTTGCTGTCATAATTTTGCTTTTTTTGACTAAAAATAATATTATTAAATAAAAAAAAATTTCTTTGATATCTGCACCGATTATCTTGCCGATATCCGATATTGCCGATATCTCTGTAATCGGCCTGATTAATCGGCTGGCCGATTAATCAGTACAGCTCTAGTATGGTCAGTACTCACTACAGCCGAGTTGGCTGGGAGGATAAGTGGAGTGGAATTTCAGCTCAGGCAGGATTTTAATCCTCAACCTTCTATTAAAAGTCCAGCATTGAGAGACTATGAAGCACTGACGATGAAATGAAATGCAAATATATGTTTAGCTAGCTGAGAAACATTGGTAACTTTTATAAAATCACAAAGAAGCACAACTGCTCCAAATAGAAAAAACTAAGCATCTTTTTCAGAAGAAGACTTCTCTTTACTTTGCAATTGCTCGCCGAGGAGCGATGAATTCCTGTTCCCCCAAATCAGAGTCTGAAGTGGTGTCGTACACGTTCTGCGTTCTGACGAGCGTGCGCTCGATGGAAACAGGCGTGTCATTTGAGAAGTTTGGACTGCTCGGGGTAGAATCCTCCTCAGGAAGCCCAAAAGCATCAGCAGGGAAGTTGAATCTCTGGCTGGGATGCGAAGACCCTGTCACAAAAACTTCAGGCGTGTCCAAAGCGCTCGGTAGGTCAGCCGTGTCGATGGAAACCGTCCTCGAATGCCCTGGAAAGTGACGTCCGCTCTGTCCAGTGTCATAGGACGTGAACCGAGTCATGGGCGCCCTTCCGTCCTTGCGTCTCATACCGCGCATGGCGGTCACACCGACAGAGTGAGAACGTGAGTGCTGCGACTTGTTTCCGAGTCCGAGCTTGTCCTTGATTGCCGACGCCTTGACACTCTGTCGTTTCAGCTTCTTCATGATATCCTGCCGAAAGTCGTGGAACAGTGCCGCCTGGAGCTCGTTCAGCTTCCGTTCCTCCTCCTCGATCGTGTTCTTGCTCGCTCGCAGCTGGCGCAGGTCCTGCACGAGCTTAGCCTGCTCGTTCATCTCTTTCTCGATGAGGCGTGCTCGCGTCTTCGAGTCCAGATTGCTGTCGTAGACAAAATCCGGAAGACCCTCGGCAACCATGCTCTGCTTGCGTGACGGCGGTTCAACCTTGACAGACGGCGGTTGGTCCTCTGCCGGTCCGTCGACATCATCGTCAAACTGGTCCCCAGCCAGCGTCGTCAGCGTGCTGCCGATCGCCGACAGTCTTTTGCCGATGTTCGTATCGAGGTGAATGTCGATTCCTCGCATCTGCCAGAGGATGTTGAGGATCCATTTGGCATTGCTGTGTGGCTCATTCTGTCGCGGTGCGTTGACCGTTCGAGAGCAAACCTCGTAGGTACCATGCGGAACAACAAAGGCGTTCATGACGACGTCGAGTGACTTGTCTGGCTTCCAATCATCCCATGTCACTTGGAAGTCATCAGCAAACCTCAAGCAAAATCCTACAAACATTAAACACTCTGACAACTGATATTGACCTCTGTTTAAACAGGCAGATGGATGCCCAGTACAATAATATACTGGTACTGTAGAGCTTAAATGCTTACATTACATTAGAGTGGCACAATGAACTAATTTAGCTCATAAAGACAGCCTCTGTGGAAAAAAATATAAATTACAGCAATTTTTAAATAAATACAGAATATAAAAGTTTAATAATATTGAGAAAACAAAGTCTTCCACACCGACAGTGGTATGATAACAGCGCCATAGAATTAAAAAGATTATCCTAAATTACAGTAGAATACACAAGCCATACTTCTTACCAGTGAATTTTCCTTTACTGACCAGGGAGCCATAAGAACAGGCGGAGATCTGTGTGCTTTCAAGGGTCAGCACAAGAGCTGCTCCCGGCTCATCGGCCATTTTCTGAGTGCTCGTCAGAGTCTGAGTAAACCAATGTAATGACAATTAATATCAGATCATTAACAGAGAATCAGTTAAAGGCAGGTTAACTAAGTCATCTATGCAAGTATGTATGTGCCTGATGCTCTTCTATATCACATGTTAAGAAGAAAAAAAGACCAGTTCCTTAATAACCTAACCCAAAGAATCAGGCATAGGAATGAAGTGTTAGCAACCTCATTTTCTTAGCCCAGGCGTCTAAGGGTGCTCTGTCTCAATGTCTGATCACCTGTTAAGGGCCACTCAAAAGTGTTTCATCCATCCATCCATCCATCCACCCACCCAAAATCAACCTACCCATCCACCCACCCACCCATCCACCCATCCATCCACCCATCCATCCACCCACCCACCCACCCACCCACTTTGTCTTGCAGATAAAGCACTGCTGCATGCTTAAATAGCAAACTCTAAACAAATAAACATAAGCAATAAACACTGGCAACTGAAAAACAACAGGAAACCTGAGTGAATGGGTTCAAAGGCAGGCACATTCCAAGGTCATCCACAGTCAGTTGAAGGAAGAGAGTCCCAAGGTCTGGAACCGCTGTCTGGGTCAAGCTGGTCAATGGCAGCTTGACCAGGACCTGCTCAGTGGCCGTCAGAACTTCCTTGTTCAGGGCCATCCGCTGTTCATTCCAGTATTCGTAGGCGTTCTTGTAGTTCAGCCAGACAAGAACGGCTATAATGAAACAGATGGCAAACACTTGACAGTAAACACAATGGCACCTCATCCTCCCTCATACATACAAATAAAATTACATATCTAGAATATTATATAGAAAATTACAGAAATCAGAGAACGATCAAACAGTTTTAGATGAAAACAAAACTATATAATTTAACCAATAACAACTCGATGCAGTGTGCCAACCACATTGGACACAAACAGACGAAGATATATACTAAATGACAGCTAGCTAGCTTATAAACTGTCTATGTCCAAATAATCATATAATGTCGTCATTGTCATCATCTTATTCATCATCATAAAAGTAATTATCTAATCTAACGATGATATAATAAATTATAATTATCTAATACCAGAGCTATACAGTCAATAAATTAGATCAGATGTTGCATACCTTTGTCAAAAGCAGCAGGCAGAACAAAAATGATTGGTCGCTTGAGAGCGATGAGAAGTGCCTCTTGATCCTTTGACACACCTGGGATCATCTCATCCTAGTCAGAAAAACCAGGATCATGAATCTTGAGAGCACTATTGATGCACTTTAACATACTGTGCAAAGTAAGCACTCCACTGGGTCTCCTGTGAGCTTGGTTAATTCATGCATTTTTAACCAAAAAAATAACAGCAACAGAGCAATCTACAACAGCTCCTCGGCTTTCTTTGCCAGTTTCAATAAGCACCTTAAAATACTCCTTAGAACTTTTCTTTAGAACGATTCTGTTGGATCACCGACGATTCACTGTTTCATCAATTGCTCAGCAGGCAGTCTAATAAAAATGATTGTCTTCAAAAAAGAGTTTCCTGAAGAGTTTCCTTTGAAAAAGTGCCAAAAAATCTGCAAAGATGATTAAAACTTGCTATAATGCGCTGCTTGATGTGCTATGAAGGAGGGGAACAAACCATACAAAACACATAAAATAACAAAACCTGAAGTGCATTTCGAAGCGTGATCCTTGTCTGAAAGGATGCCAGGTGTTGAAATTCTGACTCAGCCTCCTCAAACATCGGGTTCTTAATGATGGTTCCAAGCGCCAGGTTCAGATCAACCTGAGCCTTGATGAAGACCTTGAGCACTATGGCCTTGGGAACGCTCTCCGGAATCGTGTTCAGCTTATCCACTTCATCCCTGGCCTTGCTCCGATTAGCTCGTTGAATCCTATTCGACAGTTCCAGCTCAATTACACTTGTCTCCAGCCGGACTGCGTTCATTGTTGGGGTTGTGGCGGTTATCTGAATCCCCTGTAATAGAAAAGGCAACTCATTTGTATCCTTCCACAGTTTGGCACTGTGCCGATCAGTGCCACCTACTTACTACATAGCACACAACTAAAGGAGACACTGTTGGATATCCAGATTAATATCTCTTGGTGTGGTTGGCTTCCAGCAAAAGAATCATTTGACCTTGGGCATACGCTTTTAAGAAAATCCAATCAGTTACCTTAGCTCTAACGTCTACACCTAACATCTATATGTTTCAACCAGCGTGCGTGCAGAATTTGGAAGAAAATAGGCCGAATCTGTTGCTCACCTTCAACCTGAAGACGAAGGAATACAGAAGCGGTTTTGAAAGTCGTTCTGGATGTGAGGACATGTCCTCACTCCACAGAGGAACCGGTTGGTCCACTCCAGACACCTTCTGCACCACCTCATTCACCTCCTGAAATAAAAATGTCATTCAGATCTCAGGTATCACCTTATTAACTGTCATTATTATAATTAGTAACAATTAATAACAACAACGGCAGCAATAATCTGGAACACTTTAATAATGCTGTGAATGAAATCGATATTCAATTATGAAAGCATTTAGAGATTCAAAGGCATGAGATTGGTTCCACTCTTCCTCTTGCCTGTCTTAGCAATCAACTATCTTGAATCCATAACTTCACGAAGATATCCCAAGGGTCAAAACATGATCTGATGAAACCCATCACAGAGAATGAATTCCAGGTAGCTTTAAAATTCGATTCGACAACGAATCAGACAGCAGTATTCGATTCAATCAGAAATGATTTCACGATTCAAAACATTTTTAAATCCCGACCACTTGACACAATTTGCTGTAAACTAAATGCTTTAACACTTAACTAAATTTAAGAACAAGGACCCAGAAAAAAACAATTTAATTGGTTATAAGTGTTAAAAGGTCATTTGTGTTATTTCAATTTTGTAAATTAATTTTTAGTTCTATTGATCTTAAAACTGCAGAAAAGTAATCATGCCTACAACGGCATATGCATAACTGTGTTACCGTAGCACACCAGTACCATCAAGTACACACAACATGAATATCAAATTGGTACCCACTGATTCACCTCTATCTGATCTGATTCACCTCTGTCTGATCTGATTCACCGCTGTCTGATCTGATTCACCTCTATCTGATCTGATTCACCTCTATCTGATCTGAATCACCTCTATCTGGTCTGATTCAAATTTGAAGCTTAATCCCAGATGTTTGATTCCAGAATTGACTGAAAATTTCTTACAATAGCAGGTTTAGTTTAGGAATTAATTCCCCATACCTTCATGAAGACCTTTTGGACAAAGACAAGATGGTTCAGCAGGTCAGTCGTCAAGATATGTTCAAAAGCTCCAACATCAGCCACGGCCTTGAGATAGCTGCCCTCAAGCAAGGTCAAGCCCTCCGAAAGGCCGTTCTGGTCCGGGTCTGGCTCAGCTGTCGAGTCGTGTTGTCTGTATTCGGCATAGACGTGTATCTCAGGCAGATCGATACTGGCAGATGATGGCAAACTGGATGGCATATTCAGCTATTTAAACAAATAACAAAGCTCTTGTTATCGCTCTCTATTAAATAATAATTTATATATCAATAATTCATACACTGAATTTATATAAACTCAATATGCTGGCAGAGCAATTAACAACTAAATTATAAAGTGTGTATGTTGAGTAACACGATTTATAATTACACAACGCTGAGTACTTGAAGCAGTAGGTTGATTGAACAGTGACTGCTCACTGGATTCTAAGTTGACCAAATACATGTACAATTGTACATCAAAGAAAGGACCGTCACAAAATTATAATTATGTCGACAAGTGACCTATAAATTGTTTTGGTTTGATAGCAAAACAATAAAAAAATGAAATTTTATTTGTCGGTGGATTAGACATTCTGGATCCAGATGATTCTGGATCATTAAACAAATTGGAAAAATCAGATTTTGATTATGCCCCACTTACTCACAAACAATTTGCCACAGTTTTTCATTTATCAGAGGATCATCAGTTTGTTTTTTTGCTTTATTTTTAAATCAATCGGAGAAAGGTAACAATGAAAGCAACACAAACATATCCAAAGCGAATTCAATGGCAGACGAAATGAAGTCCTGAGTACTGATAAACTAGGACACGAGTATTACGCCAAAATGCACGTAAGTGCCGAATTCACAATATCAATGCATGAAATATATGGCAACACCTTAAGAACTTTTCAAAGGTCACAAATATATCCATGCAAACATCCACATCTCAAAAGTGACATGCAGAAATTACATTACATTGAAATACTTATAAAGAAATTAACATTCTGTCTAAAGCAAATTAAATAGAAAAACGTCTGAATACACTTCACTACCTTACATTATATTAACCAGAAGTATTCAATCAGACACTTTCAAAATTATATAACATAGAAAAATTTAAAAATAGGCATTGCATGTCTTTACATAGCACTACATATGCAGAAATATCTACATGGAGACATCTCATTTCCTCACAATACATTAAACATAAATAAAAACACAGATATTACATTCTTTCACATAATTATATCACAAGAAAATATCTATGGCAATATTACATTTCTTTACATTACATTATGCAGAAATAGCAATGCATACATCATATGCCTTTGTTCTAGCATGCATACCTTCCAAATTACATTACAGAGAAATGACCATAAAGGATAAGGAGGCAAGAGTCAACACATATGAAATGAAGTCTCTGTCCCAGATCCTCATCTGTGTATTATGGACAGACAAGAAGACCAACAAGTGAGTGTTGGAGATCGAAGCAGCGGAAAGGAGTCTATTCGGATTGATCAAGTGCGTGAAGCTTTCATATATTGGCATCTACAGCTGAACAGCGAAAATTGTTTGAAAGAAGAAATTATGCCAGGCACAATTCCTGGATCAAGAGCTCAAGAAAGACCTGGAAAAGTCATGGGCTGGATAATCATTTGACTGGCTATTGATTAGACAGGAAAAAGAAGTAGAGCAGCATTGCGCATGGTGCGAACAAACCTCAGAAAATGTCAGCTGAAGACAAAACATCATCATATTACTAGGAGAAAAATCAATGCTTATATATTCTTTCACACTAATTCCAGACCGAATCCACTTCACACTTCTATTGCTAAGCTACAACTCCTTATAAAACTGCATTGTGTAGAAACATCTATGCAGACATTTCATCAGACGTGTACACTACATTACTAAGAAAAAACATCCATGCAGAAATTTCCCATTCCCAACTTCTGACATAACAGTCACTAGACACATCAATGCATACAATGCATTCTTACTGAGAAAATATGGAGAAGCTTAGCAGAAAGCAGAGGTGAAAGAAACCAAAGATCGTTAGTGCAGTCAGTGTTCAATAGGTCCACATGAAAGAGCACCAACAGACAACCTACTCTGCTGATCAATGTAATATTTCAAAACAGCTTCATGCTCAAAAAGAAACAAAAGTCAGCAAATATTTCTGAATCGACAGAGACAGCAATGTGCTTTGCAATTGTAGAGAATGTGCATTTTCATGTTCGTTGAGTAGAGAAACCGAAAAGCAGTATATGTCAACTAATGCTTTTAATTCTACACCAAACAGATAATAAACTGGAATATCCTCCCAGTTTGCCAAACAGATGAACACAATAACACAATATTGGAAATATGCCTCAAACTCATTGGAATGCGTTTTGTAATAATGTCATCAGGAAATAGGTATCAAATAAAAATCTGCTTTAGAATTTAAATGAATTAATTCATAAATGGTAACTTCTATTGTGCCAGTGTCTAATGCTTGAGGCATCAACTGATGGTGATCCAAAAACCAGTCAGTAATTAGGTCAATACCCACAGAGAGGAAGTCTAAGGAGGATAACACAAGTCTTGGGTTGAGAATCAAATGACATGTTAAGCAACTGGACAGAAGAACAAACACAGTTTCAAAATCATGGTCTGTAAAGGTTAAATCTAGTTTACCAGAAACAGTTATAGTTCTCAATATGACCAGAGATAGACAATTAGATGACCTAGTTGAATAATGACAAGTACGAGGAATAATGAATGAATGATTTTCACGCTAAATTCAGTTTTTATTTAAAGCACAGCATTGCGGTTGGGCATATTTAAAACATTTATGAACTATGAGCATCAATTTTGGACAAATCCCTTGCTGAACAGGAAGCCAGTACAAAGATTTAAACACAGAGGTCTTGTCTTGTCTTAACCATCCTCGATCCAAGGGTTGGTCGCTTCATGGACAAGTCTACTCCATCCCTTCCTGTCTCTCGTCTTCTTTAGTAAGTTGTCAAGTGGTCTACCGGTCCATTTTTCCACATTGTCTATCCATCGTGTCTTTGGTCTTCCTCGTTTTCTTGCTCCCAGTGTAGTGCCTTGCATGATTTCTTTTTGTAGACAGCTTCCCTCTTTTCTCATCACATGTCCAAAGTATGTTAATTTCCTCCTTTTTATCAGATTAAGTAGCTCTCATTCCATGTCTGCTTTCTCCAATACCCACTCGTTTGTTTTTCTTTGAGTCCATGATACCCTTAGAATCTGTCTTATGCATTTCATCTCAAAAGCTTCAATTCTTTCTTCATCTCTTTTCTTGATGGTCCAACTTTCGCAGCCATATGTAACCACCATCCATATCAATGCTTTCATTAGTCTCACTTTGGTGGTTAACTTTATGCTGCGACTCCTCCATATTTTCTTCATCCCTATCTGAACACTTTGTCCTCTTGCCATCCTTCCTCTTATCTCTCTGCTGCACTCTGCATCTTCTGTAATCAATGATCCCAAGTATTGAAACGTATCCACCTACTCCATCTGCTCTCTTTCAAAACGATGTTGCATGTTTTATCATTTAATGCCATGGTCTTGGTTTTATCCATGTTAATCATTAAACCTTTCTCACTTCCGATCTTATTCAAACGATTGATTATTTCTTGTAGTTCTTTTTCAGATTCTGCTAACAGTACAATATCATCCGCATATCTCAAGTTCGTTAATTTTCTTCCTCCTATTTGTACCCCTCCTTCCCAGCCATCCAGTACCTCTCTCATCACCATTTCTGCCATGATGTTAAATAAATACGGTGACAATACACACCCCTGTCTAGCCCCTTTTCTTACTCTGAACTCATTTGACATCCCTCCCGCTACTCTCACTTTTGCTTTTTGTTTGCCATATAACTTTGTCAACAAGTTGATGATGTGTATAGGATATCCCATTTCAATCATTGAGACCCATAATTGCTCGTGTGATATGTTGTCAAAAGAGGTCATGTTCGTGTAATATATCTGTTTTGGTATTAGAGAGAATTTCAAAATCTTTGAAGACTCATCTTGTGATACCAACATTCTTGTGATACCAACAAGAAGTGAGTAAGCATACTTGAGATAAATGCATGTGCTAGAGATATCCATCCATGAGAACATTGCAAAAAAAATGCCTTTTCTGCATATACCACAGACATAAATACATGAAGACTTACAAATACCATTTACAAATCCAGTAAGAGACACTGTGGAATGAAAAGCAACCACAACTACCAAATGAGATGAAGATTTAGTTATTATTAAAATTATTTCCTAGTGAACGATGATTGTTGAGAAGAACAAGATCTTTTTCAGACTGCAAACCTTGATATAACACAGTGTCTGGTTCTTATTTTGGCTCCAGAAGTATCACTTTGACCACAACCCTATCCATGACAGACAGGGTTACGGTCAACAGTGATAACTCATGCTACCATAATTAATTTAACACCAATACAACAATTTGCTGTGGCCCAGTTAAATGTATTCACCTGATGCAATCTCCTCAGTAACTCATCAACAAGGATAAAGTGAAGAATATGGCATGGCCTAGAGGTAAAGTTAATGTCTGCTAAAAGATGTCATAAAACACTAGCTACTACAACATCAAGAGCAGGATTCAATGAAGACATGATAATCTAAGTGCTTTAGAATCACAAAGACAAATCAATTTAGGTACTATGTGCAACAGACAACAATCTATTGGCAGATGCAACAAATCACAACTACTAAGCATTGTCTTATAAAAGAAATTATGTCATCGCGACTCACAACACAGCACACTTACACCGGCTGAAGGTCGACGATCAAATCGCTTATAAGGAACGGTTGGCGAAGGATAGTTAAAGCGTCTTGTCAAGACCTGACAATACCACGACTTACACAATAAACAAGCAGCATCTTTGTTAGTTACTCGTTAACTCACACCTCATTTAATCAGAATAATGCAACTGCTGGCATAATAAATATCTCAAAAGCATACAAAAACCGTATCAGGCAGACGAGATTATGCACTGGTACTATATCCACAACGTCGTCTGGAGGTCTCTTTACCAGGTCAGAATCCAACTGGTCGAGCTGAGGAGAGAGCAGTGTTACGGTGGGAACATTTTTGTAGGTTGTGGTCATTGGATGAAGCAGAGGCAGAACCAGGATACGATAGCTTGAAAATTTGGTTTTCAGTCCTGTGTGGAAAACTGCAGAAGAGCAAGCACGATGAAGAGTGCTGAGATTGACTGCCAAAGTCTTATCCAAAGAACTGGCAGTCAAGGAGAGCAGCTTTCAGCTTTGGAAGCAGGCTCAAAAGTATATCAAGTGTGATGACCAGATGAGGGTAAAGTGTCATTTTGAAGTTTACGTTAGATGAGAGCGTTTGTAATGATAGACTGAGAGGAAGACTCTCACTGAAGATGGAAGTCAATTGGATAGACGAGCAATAAAGTCTGGTAGATGGAATGCGATGTCTTCAAGGTGATAATGTAATATAAATATGGAAGGTAACATAATGTTAGCATAGACATATTCAGTGTAAGTTGAGGTAAACGAACAAATGCATGGACTGATATTTCTGTATAATGTAATATAGAAGAATGAAATGTCTCCATAGATATTTCTGTGTGATATAATAAGTGAAGGAATGTAATATTTACATGGGTATTAATGTAATGTATTGTACAACATTATGTCTGCATGGATATTTCTGTGTAATGTATTCAACAAGAATGTAATGTCTGCACAACAGATATTTCTGTATAGTGCAAATTGTAAAGGCATGCAATGCTCAAGGATTTGAAAAAACCAAGTGAACAAGAGGCCAGATATTGTTTCTTGGCAGATAGAAGATGGTTATAACACAAAAGTTTACCAGTACGATTAGTTAAATTGCTCATTTAGAAGCTGAAATCTTCAAATACATCAGATTTAGAATGACAAAGATCTTTTAGCTAATTTGATGAGATTTAGAATCAGCAGCAGCTAATCAATTAGCAATTATAATTAGAGGAAGCGTCAGGCAGTCAGTCCATAATCTGTTGGTCAACTTGAACTGGGAAGTTTGATGACACATAAGCTGCCTTTTTCCACTCAGCATTGATAATACTTTTACTAAATCGTTTGCACTTCCCTGTTAATTTAACGCTTAAGTTCAATACCACTTTTATCTCAACACCATCAAAGAATGCCTCAGCAAATTCAGGATACTTTTATCACCAGTTGCCAGTACAGCAATTATGAGAATCATTGGAAATCTAATTGATCAGCTAATCATTTATGACTAATATTAGCTACAATTGCCAATCAATTAGAGTAAGAATCGGGTTACAGCTAATCGTGATTAGGGTTAGCATTCACTACTTGCTTAATCGCTAAGCTAAATCAATCAGTAGCCAATCAATAATTAGTTACCTATCTCAGCTGTTATATTCATCAGTTAAACTTTTAAGTCTACAAAGGACAGCCAGGTTGATCAGGCGATGGTCAAATTGAGTTAATGAATGTTTTTTCGAGACAGAGGTATTGGTCCTCGAGTTGAATGATCCTAAGGCTTGAGGAGCACAAACATGACAACAAATATTCAACCAAAGGACAACCTTTTCCTATCTAGTAATGTAATGTAATGGAGCACCTATATAGCACACTCGAATCAGAGGCGCTCACGACTCAACACAAAACTAAACAGAACTAAACATTAAACATTTAACATAGAAAAGGAAAGTCTTCAGGCGCTTCCAAAAGGCAGCAGGAATGTCAAGTAGCACCATTATTGTGATGCAACAGGCGTCAATCAATTGATTGTCACTTAAAATGAAACTGTATTTGAAATACAGGCTATAATTGGTGAGAAAGTTGCAACAGTTGAGTCCCAAGTTTAG
Source organism: Bimastos eiseni (assembly GCA_959347315.1). Classification (NCBI taxonomy): domain Eukaryota; kingdom Metazoa; phylum Annelida; class Clitellata; order Crassiclitellata; family Lumbricidae; genus Bimastos; species Bimastos eiseni. Next base: position 44,747,506 of record OY365806.1, read on the forward strand.
ACCGGAATACCAATAACGAACAGACAGAAAGCCTAGAACTTCAAAGCTTTCTAAGAGTCACTAAAAATGCCCAAGAACCCAACACTATCTTAGTGTGAAGCAAAACAGAAGCTGTGTCTGTACACGAAATGGATCAATTACTGATTGAATGCAATTCCTTGATAATTGTACAACATATTTTAAAAGAGACTTTTGTTCCATTTCTCATGGTTTACATCGCTTGACAATGAATCGCGCATTACACAACTCACAAAAGATAATGGCTCCATCGATTATAGTCTCACTTGGAAGAATCCTCAATTCCAGGTCTCTTCTTTGAAAATTAATTAGCTAATTATAAAAACAAGTTTTAAATAACACCTGCAATTCAGTCTGGAAGTACAACACCGCTCTCCAATCAATCCACGGTCCACCTATTTCTCTTAATCTAAACACAACTCACCTAAACAGCTCCAGTTTCCTTCCCTCTCCACAAGTCTCCCAGCAACCAGTTTAGTGCATACAATATTCGTAGAAAACATCCCTGACCTATTGCAGAATTTGTGAATCACCCTGTATCCTGAAGTTACATTCTAAGTATCAGTTTAGAAATGTTAATAATTTTATGTTTTTAAGACATTCATTCCTGATCAGTGAATGTTTTATAAACTTACTCTGGAGCTGAAACTGAGCGAGTGAGTTGGTAGGTCAATCGTAAAGCGAGCCTTTGCTCCTGTGACACCAGAACTCGTCACCTCTCCAATCTGCAAACGTTTACTCCACACAATGTAACATAGTTCAATGCAAAACTGAACTTGCATAACATCAGTCACAATTGAACACAACACAATGAAGTTATATATAAATGTTTTGATTACATTACATATGTACTGCAAAGAAAGTGTATATGTACGATTAAAATTGGTTACAACTGCTAATCAATTAGAATTAGAATCATAATGACATGCAATGAAGTGTACATGTACTGTAATGTAATCGCAAGGTTATTACATACATAGGTTTCACAGTAGCAATCAACCCCTTCATCTATCACAGTCAGATCAACGTCTAAGCCTGAACCTGATTTAGTACTGTGTGCCTTAGATACAAGTGACCTAGACGTCAGTATTTAGATTGGGGTCAAATAGATTTGATCAGATTACAAAGTAGATGTGATTAGATTACACTATATCACACATAGACAAAGGCAGTTTAGACTAGATTAGAATTTAATATATAGAGTCCTATAGACGACGACAAGATTAGGCCTTGAAGTCTCCTTATTTATATGGTGACAAAGGCTCTACCCTTCTAGACCTAACCATAACCTTCAAAAGTTGACCTTGACCTTCCAGATCACATGACTAGATCTGACATTGACCTTTTCAATATGACCTTAACCCATTAAATCTGACCTTGTACTGAGCCTTGAGTGATGGCAGCAGGGAGGCACCGATCGTCAGTCCCTGGACCTGAGCCTTGAAATGAATTATCATTGGCTTTGCTTTGTTCTGTGCTGGCTGCGGAGGATTCTGCGGTTGCTGCTGCTGCTGAGTAGCATCAGAAGATGACGAAGCAGTCGGCAGCTGCTGACCAACACGTGGCTGGCTGAATTGCAGCCGGGTTGGTGGAACTCCCATGTCAACTATGTCATAGGCCCTAAACAAAATAATTGTCCATGTAATGCCTTTGTGGCATCATAAAGATGCAATTTAAATTGCCAAATACACATCCATTCATTGCACTGGCAGGTTGAAAAAACAGCCCTACAATTCCCAAAATACATACTAACCCATTAGCGCATATTGTCCCTGTTTTTGGAACAATGCGAGGACAAATTTAAGTCTAAAATAAGTATTAGTTTTATTTAGTTTCTGAGGACACCATTTTACTCTTAAACAGTCCATGTATTATAATTTAGCCGAGTCACGAGTTCGCAGAAGTTGACAATTGCAGTAGCCATCTCTGAAGTCGTGGAATTTTGTCAACATTTGGTCGTTTCCAGTTTTTCATCTGCATATCAGATAAGAGAATTTGAATTTTTAAAATGTATATGTAATTCAACTGTCACATAATGGAGCTACTGCTGGATTGACCTTTTGACTTTTGCACCATTTACTGAAAGTTTCTGAGTTCATATTTACTGCCATTCCTGTGATCTTATGGTGTCGATGCACTGTCAATAAAGGACATACTCATATTTCAATGTCTGCCCATAGTAATGGGTGAAACAGAACAATGTTCAACCAGAATATCTTGTCAGTCATCCGATATTTCCATCCCATATTCCCCCTGTTCTGCAAAAAGTGAATTCTTGTCAAAGTCGGAACTTCCTCTGGCCAAACCCACTTTATTATCATCAAGTAACAAGTTAATATATTGGAAAAATTTTCAGATTCATCAAAAATGTCATCATTTTAATCCAATTCTTCAAACAAACAAAGAGTTCATTCTTGAGTCAATTCGTCTGAGCATGTTGCCATCTTGGATCATTCACAATACCTAGGTATGAGTAGATATAAACCTATGTATTGATTGGTTGAATTATGCAATAATGGTTCCTTTACAAAAAACACCTTCCACTCATATCTGTGCTTAAATAATATTATCTTTAGTAAAATATCGAAAATATAATGCGTTTACATAGGTCAACAGACGTCATAATAGTTTAGATTCGAGACATCATTGGCTAGAGCTAAATGGAAACAATTTCAGGGGCGAAGTGGCCCACCCGCTGAGTTCAAAATCAAATCCCAGGTAAAGGTGGGTTGTAAGGCAAGTACATTCATACAAACAAGTCATGAGACCAGACAAGGTCATATACAACAGGGGAAGAAATATTACTTGATTTTCGATGGTATTTTGATGAATTCCTGCAAAGTTGTCGACAGCCGTTTGGAACTGTGAACGACCATCGTATGAAGCGCAACTGGATGTTGAGGAATGTCAACGTTGACCAGACCAACGTTCAACAGACCGGAATTGTGTTTCGTCGACCGCCGAACGAAGGATGAATAGAGACCCTGAGACTTGGTGATGTTCACTGTCACAACCGTTCTGAAAATGAACACAAATACTGTACTACATAAATGCCAGGAACGTTTAATAACACTGTTTTTGTCAGCTATATAAACAAGCTCCATAATACATCATCAAATGTCCACCTATTCTTATCGCTATGGTTCTATAATCGAATGCAAGTGTGAATCTGAGCAATTTGTTTTGTGCCTCAGATTTATATTCACTGACCTTCTTCTGCTATTGAACTGATTGCCATGACATGCGATAATGGCCGCCCAGATCCATGTCATAAAAATCAGTTTATAATTTGGAACTCACTGCATGCTTGTCTGGACACCTTCCAAGAGAACAATCATCGTATGACCAATGGACAGAGATACAGACGATTCCGTTGATTTCTTCTTAACCACACCTGTCAATCAAATTTCAAATTGTTTTTATCGTGTTATGAAGGTTACTGCAAAGTATGTGTAACGACACCTCTGGGATTCATATCAAACACTGTGTTAAAACAAGATCTGCGTTGTGCTGTAATTACGTTAAAAAATTAAATTAAGACTTTGATCTGATCAAATCTTATGTAATTCGATCTAATCTCATATAATTATTTCTATACTGCCACCATTTAAATGCATATGGCATCTTGAAACAATGGTCACTTCATGTCAACTCATAGTCAATATTAGTCAAGTCACAACCTATCAGAGAAATTTTTAAAAAATCTGAAAAGTCAGAGGAGCCAGAAGTCAAGCCATGTGGCTAAGGAAGATATTGTGGCTAAGGAAGATATTGTGGCCAGGAAGTTATGTGGCTAAGGAAATTGAAACATGAGTTTCAAGTGTTCTGAACAACATCAGGAATCAACAGAATGTGCAGAACTAGACAGTGAATTTCAAGCCTTGGACAAGCCACTTAGAACACACAGTACATTTCCAATAGAGTTCTCATGAGAGGTGCAGAAAAAAGTAAAAATATCCGTCAGTCAAGTTCAATAATAATTGGAGAGCTGAATATCAAATAACCTTCGGAGTTAACTAACCTTTGACCTTTTCACGATGTGTTGCACTGGCTTGGCACCCCTGCAGTTCAGCCTCCAACTTAAGTCCACTCAGATGAGCAGATATATGAATGCGTTGCACTTTAGCAACGCCAAAGACAACCAAAGGAATCTTCTCGTTGATCATAACGCCTACCATAATAAATTTACACAACGTTGATTAACACTCTAAAAAATAATCTACTAATTTCAAATTAATAATTTAAAGTTACTAAGTGTAACTTTTGTAATGCCATTATAGAAAGTAGGAATACAAGTCCACAGTTGTTTCCAAGCAAAACCGTATTCCGAAATACAATTGTTTGGCAGAAGATCTGTAAGAACCCTGAGACAGGCATGGAATATGGTAAAGAATGCAGTTTAGTTAAGGTATATGAGCAGATAACCAGACATATTCAAACAGCCTCTTTGGATAATCAATGAAGCATGGTTTAAAAAAAAATCTAAAGCGGTGTGACTTGACCTTTAACGAAAGCGTTAATGATTGGCATTGTTTTACTATGCGCTGGTTGTTTAAGGGTAAAGGTAAACTGATCATGTCTCTTAAATTGTCTGTTCTTGTTACAACTAGAAAAACATACTCTGAGTGAAGACACTTGGAGACTTTTGGGCTTTTGGCTGTGGTTGCTTTCTTGCTGACAGAGGCGGCTGTCTTTCTGAGACCTCTGCATTGGCTGTGGTGGTTGTAGATTCTTTGGTAAACAACGTGGACTGCAATTCCGAAACCTTGTCGGGTTCCTCCTCGATGTCCGAGAGACGTGACTGAGCAATGGTCTTCATGGCAGGCATCATTGAGTACAGATCAAGCAGATGGTAGAGTGTGCGCCAGCACTTGGGAGTGTTCTCTTTGATTTCGTCAATGATTGTCTTCTCGGCAACCGCTGGAGATGACGTGTCAGCCATTTCGATGGCGATTGAGTCACTCAAGTTGATCGAATGGAGCGGTGACTGGACTCCACTGCCCTGGAGATCGGCTCCGGTCTTTACACCTGAATGAGGTCCTTTCATAGGCTTTTCCGGGGAACGTCGTCCCGACTGCAAAGAGACTAGGCTTGGGAGATGGTCTGGTCTTCGACTGGGATGGTTGGTCTTTTCAGTCCGTGAGCCACTCGCTCTAACTCCTGAAGTATCTGCAGCTTTCGAGTAACTTGCATCCAAAGGGCTTCTGTTCGCCTTGGACCCTGAAGCGTCTGTGGAGAGGTAAACAGCACTGCTGGACATTTTCGAGCTGTAAGCATCCGAATGAGAGGCCGTAGATGGATTGGTGCAGTAGACGGCCTGGCGAAGACAGCTCTTCATTGGGTCATCCTTGAGTTCGAGCTGGGTCTTGAAGATGTTCTCGATCATTGTAACAAACTGGTGGACGAGGCGCAAAAGCGACATGTTGACATGCTGAGTGATTGACTGACAGTTGACATTGAAGTTGACTTTTGTTGTTGTCGGTTTTGCTTCCATCTGGTCCAGAGCGAGTTTCAGGGCGGCATTCAGTGACTTATGGCGCAAATCGTTAGGTCCCTCTGTTGATGCACCATCCTTCTCCTTGTCTCTCTCCTGGTCCTTCTCCTTGTCCTTCTCTTTGTCCTTCTCAAAATTGATGACATCCTTCATCGAAAGCATCACCGCAAAGGTGTCACACAGGAAAGCGGGTGTCTCGTAATGTTTGTCGCTAAGAAATTTTGGAAGCTGTTTCAGCTTTCCTCGGCTGGTCACGGTTGACCTGCGACTTGGATTTGCCTCGGAGTCAACGATCTCAACGCGGAGGGCATTCAGGATGCCTGTTATCGAAATGTCACCTCCGAACTTCTTCATCATCGCCGACATGTGCACGGTCTCCAGCTGCAAGCCCATTGCTCGTAACAGCGGCTTAAACAAAACCTGAAAAAGACTTCTCTAGATATAGTTGCTATAATGTATAATCTAATAATCTAATAACTTTTACAGTGCAGTTATCAAAATGCAAAACGAATTACAGTAGGCTGTCATGTGAAACCAAAATCAAAGATCATAATCAATTGGAAGGAATTCTGTAGAACTGCAATGGTTCAGGGTAATCACAGTATGGCCAAAGTGGATCACAAGCTGAAACAGACATTTCATACATCCAGACCTGAAAGACATTGAAGACATGACAGAATGGTCAGAAAGTGGACAGCAAATTCCAAAGCTTTGGACCAGTCACTGAGAAAGTTCAAAACAAGAGTTAAGTGCTGTATGTATAATTGAAAGGACACCAGGAGTCACTGGGAAGACAACATTCAAGAGTGCAAACCAATATGCGGACCAAACTTGATAGAAGTATTAGATGTGACAAAACACCAAAATGATTGGTGCTTTTTTTTAATTCCTCCTTGTTGGCATGATTCAGAAACTGACAATGATTTGCAAATGCAACATAAAGTAAAAAAGCCGTACTATGAATTAGTACATGTGAATTAGTACATATGAATTAGTACATGTGAATTAGTACATATGAATTAGTACATGTGAGGCACAGTGGTTTATACATGTATTTATATCAAGTGGCTTCCCAACGGCTTTTAACAGTTTCTGGGCAAGTCTTGTAGTTCCCAGAGTTCATTCCTATCAGGTCACAAATAATTAAATATGCCCTATGACCAAGAGAGTCCACCCAGATACAAAGAGCTCCACCAACGACAAGAGAGAAACAACTGCAAGAATGAATCATGGATTCTTTGACAAGCCTGCATTTGTACACCTCTGCCATTGAGTGCATGTTTGTCATTTTTTCACTTAATAGTATGCCATATGCTGAATAACCAAATAACCTTCAACAAACCTGCTAGATTTTAAACTGGCCAGTCTATTCACTAGCATGCTGTGTCAAACTTACTTGAGCATCTGCCAACTGAAACGCAGGTCTGGCCATAGCCGCCACTCGCTGTGTGCTCAGACTGTCGTCCTGACTGAGGTCGCTGATTCCCGTGTTGGTCCAGGACTCCTGACCGACGGACGGATAGTACTGCAGACCGGTTGCATGATGGGAAATGCGGGTGAACTCCTGTTGACGCTGCATCCAACGATACATGTCCTCGTCTTCGCGCTTGTCCAGTCCGGTGAGGTGCCGGGCGAGGCTCTGGCGCACGGGAGTGCTCGGTGCCGAAGCCGTGTGCATGTGCTCGCTGCTGTTGCTCGCCGATTCGGAGCTGAACGTTGGGTGGCTCGTGTTCTGCCGTATGTTGGCCGGAACGTGAGCCGGCGGTGCGACAGGACAGGTGGCGCTTCCACCGCCGGATGTGGCTTGAAAGAACTGACTGCCGCCAGCTTCCGCCTGTTTGATGGGCGATTCACCGAGGGAGAAGTGAGCCGGAAAACTGGAGACAGATGCGCCAGACCTGTGTCTGCTGCCTACAATGCAAAGCAAATAATGCAATTCAATGTAACTGCAATGCACTGTAATGTAATACGGCTCAACATAATGTAGTGCAAATTAAAAGTAACTTATTATAACTAGATTATCACGCACAGAGAATTCACAATAAAAGTTTGGAGATTTGTTCCATCTGGTGAAAATCCAAAGCCACTCAATTTCTCCCCTCTAATCTCTCTCTCTCTCTCTTCCCCACCTTCTTTCTCAACACCTCTCTTGACCTTGCCACTTCCCCTATTGTATGCATTGTATCTGATCATTTATAAAGTGCTACAAGCCCTTCAGAAGCACTCCCAGTGTGAAGTACCCTAAGAGAAATACAACATACACTGTACAGGGTATGTATGTAGGCTAAAAAGAAATAAACATCTATTGAATTCCAATCCAATTTCTTGAATTATGTCAATTTATGGAATTTAAACTTTGCAACTACACAAAAGTGACCCAAACGAGTTAGAAATAAAATAAAGTGAAGATTTACATATGGATAAAATGGTAGACAGCTTGTACCCAATTCTGCAAATATAGCACATCAAAATACTTGGATTTGGTACTTTGTGATAAATGTCTACCTGGTTATTCCAAAAAACTAATTTAACTATCATGCTTGACACATTAAGCTAATATTATTAGAGCCCATAATGTCCTCTATTCACTTCAACACAGGCAGTAATGCGTGTCCACAAATGCCTTAACCACACCGTCACTCATACATCGACCCAAATAATCCACACTCACCTAGTAAATGATATAGCTCATCAACATTCTGAACTTTTATTCTATAAACTTCTTATATGTGGCCCCACCTACTGAATTAAAGTAGAAAACACATTTAAAGATTGCATCTCAATCATCTTAGGATGGGAAACATCTAATTATTATATAAAATTGGTCAATTAACATTTTAAATTGTAGAATAAGTCAGTCACTCATTTATCCATTCCAAAACAGACAACAAGCCAAACACACAACAGGTCACAATGCTACAAAGCAGACCATCTAATCAGCTATGCAGTACACTACCAATGCTACTCAGCTAGTGATCTGTTAACTCGCTAATTAAACAAGAAATTATTGAGACAAAGATACATACTGTGCGATTTCTCGACACCTCTTCCCGATGCCACTCCCACCTTCGGCAATCGCGAATCGACGCTTTCCGTTCCTGTGTCCATCATTGGACCCATGACTTGAGTACTGGTCACAGCAACACCACCCCCACCACCACCACCACCAGCAGCAGCAGGAGGAGGAGGAGGAGGAGGAGCAGATGTGGCCACAGCCAGAGGAGACTGAGCAGCTGAAGGCACCGATCCCCTGCGTACAGATCCAGGAGTCTTCTGAACCGACCCACCCTCGGCCTTGAGAAGAGAAGTCCTTTCATCAATGACCTCAAAGTTGTCCAGTGTTCCCTCGCCGTCGTCTACTGCTCCTCCGACGGTCTGCAGACTGTTGACGCCAGAGTCCAGAGGGATCGCAAATGTCACCGCAACCTTCTTCTTTGTCTGTGGAAAATAATGCAAGCCTTCTGATTTAACAAACTTAATACTTCTGTTGACACTGATGGTTCACATTTCCTCAAGCACTGTTTGTACCTTGATGGGTGAATACAATGACTTTGGTTCATGCTTACGGAATTTTTTGACTCAATATATTAACGTTTTAAACATTGTTCATAGACGCTTGTGCTGCTCTTCGAATATGAGTCACTGACTCTGTCCATGTAATAAACGCTCTAAATAAATAAAACATGCCCCTATGTTACGCCACTCCTTCATGGCGTTCTCCACTGGCCTCCTGTTCCGTACTGCATTGACTTCAAGCTATGATTGCTCATCTACAGATCAATATGTGGATTAGCTCCTGGGTATTTGCATGGTTTATGCTTAGGGACTCGCCCCTCTGCGTCCGGTCTGCGACTCAAATCATCTGCGAAGACCGATCTCCGTGTGCGAAGGATGAGGTCGCATTTTGGAGACTGTGCTTTCTCGGCCGCTGGTCCACGGTGTTGGAACGGTCTCCCACCTACTGACAGATTGGCCGACTCAGTAGACTCACTTAAAACTAAATTGAAAGTGTTCCTGTTTTCTCAGGCTTATCCTGTCTGCTGACTTTTGTTCTATGTTGTACGGGACCCTTATAGTGGTTAGAGCCACGTTTACGGCACCATATAAATCGGCGTTGTGATTATCATTGTTATAATTACTACTATTACATGGGCTGCAGTTATGCTGATTGTTCCAACCATTCTCTTCGTAATAACCAAGCAAAAAATTGTGATTTATGCACGATTCTCCCATTGTTGAACTAAAGGTTCACTAGATGTTTGCCTATCCTATGACAGCTTAAAAACAATTTGAAAATGTGTTCGTAGCATAAAAAATAGCAGTGCCACCTCCTGAAATGAGTCTTTTGGAGCATAACAGCAAGTTGAGGTAGAGTGTGCACTGTGACCTGCTCTGCTCTCTGTTGCTCACTCTGTTGCCTTCTGCTCACCATGCTCTCATTATGGCTCACTCTTGGGCCATACAAGACTCGAACGCCATGCATCAGTGCTTTATATGTTGGCTGTGCCAATACTTCAGTGCCCTCTAGCTGCAGTGTCATTATTGCTGGTTACACTTGATTCGAGCACCCTCTAGTGCCTGGTGATGTTCGCGAGATCTAAGTGCTCTCTAGTGGTGGCTGGTCATTAAGCTTTAGTGTAACATTTACACACACATGAGGTCATCTCTGTTCTTTTATACCACTGATTATCAGAAGCCACAAGGCACCAACTGACAGTCCCTTCCAGCTAATACTGAGATCCAAAAACATATAATTCTTTAAATTTATAGAACTGTCGCAGAGGAATAATAGTAAATGTGAATATAATCAGTCAGCACCGACTCACATGATGAATCTCAAGACCGAGGAGGGGCCAGCGAGGCCGTGGCACAGGGCGCAAATGTGGAAAGGGCGCAAATTTCAAGATGGAATAACCTTTCATTCCATAAAATGCACTATTTTCAAAATGTGGGGCGCCAGATTGATGCTAGGCACAGGGCGCAATTATAGGTCGGTATGGCCCTGCTCCGATCTCATGAGATTCGGCTGAATTAAACCACTGCATAGAAGCGATCATTGCTTTATGGCAACCACCTGAAAACAGGACTGGCACAATATCAAACAGCCTTACCACCATAATAAGAAGTTAACTACAGACCTTGAAGTTGGAATTGGCAAGCATCGGCATGTACAGAATGTTTTTCCACTGTCTTGTCAGAACGAGGATCCCCTTCTTCACAGTCCACAGCTGCGGAAGGGTGTCGTCGTGCTGGTTTTCTTCGATCGTTTGCACGCCAACTCTGTGTATGTAGCGGCGCAGGACTGTGAGCAGCTGGCACGATGGATCCTCCTGCAGAGTCTTCGACTGAGGCGTAATTCGGTTGTACTTGCTCTGAAACAAAGAAAAATATGCCATTTTTAGACCTGCTATCTAAAGCACAACCTAGTTACTTTTGCATGGCCACCCATAGTGTATATAATGTATATATATAATATATATATTTATATATAATATATATATATATATTATACATATGTTTGTTTAATGAGTCTGAATGTCAAACTGCAGTCAGTTAATAAGTAAGTCATAGTTATTCTCATAAAGACACAAAGTGCATTACAGTCACTTCTCAGTGTATACTACACAATGTGAAGTGCATCACATCTACTCCAAAATGGCTTGTAATCATAAGATTTCTACAATGTCCAAAGAAAGCAAAGTGGCACAAACCAGATTATTCAAAGACAGTGAATGGTGTTTAGAATTGAAGCCACAATAGAGGAAAGGGGAAGAGGATATCATGATTGAGGATATCATTTGTGGAATGGAGCGTCTTCAGTGTTTAGCCATAAGACCTTTGCACACCAAGATGTCAATAGGCGCAGTTTTAAGTGAATTTGTAGGATCGCCCACCGAAAAGCATCTCCAGCAAGGTAATTAATCCTACATGACTGCTCAATAGTTATGTCTGCATCTAATTAAAGCCACATTGCAACTACCCATCACATCAGAGTTAATTGAAATGTGCAGCAATTACTCTTATGATACCCAAAGCATGTTAATTCCAAATAACAAAATAAAATGTGCGATCAACATCCGGCTCTCCATATTGCATTAAAAGGACTCCCATGTGCGAATTAATCACATTTACTTCTAATGAATTAATTATTTATTGGTTTCTCATAGTAGTGACAGCCAACTGATACACAGAGTAGCTTAATACACATCATCAGATCCAGATTACACACAACACAACAAACCATTAATGGTACATTGAAACATTCACAAGTCGTTGTAAGATGCACTTTTTCAGATCAATCAATCAATCAATCAATCAATCAAATCAATCAATCAATTTAGCGCACCTTCAAGATATCTACTCAGAGGCACTCTCAGTCTGACTACATCAGAAAACTATGGATTTCAATGAAGAATAAACTGCAGGCGAGGAATTTCTAGGCAGGAGGCGTAGCACTTGAGGAGTCCATTCCAGTTAGATTGCCATGTTAAGCACCCTTGTGTGGCTCTTAACGGTCTTCAACTCATACATAGAAACCTACCTTGGCTGGCATATGAATGCCCTGCATTTCGAGAGCATCGGTCATGATACATGCCATAACAGCACAGACACGCTTGTTATACAGATCATGAAGGCGACTGGCTGCCACCATTGCTCGGTGACACGGATTCATCCACGAGTTGATCGCCGGAGTTGCAGTCGACAACAGGTTCCAGTCATTTCTTTGGCAAAAAACAACCAACAACAGTCAGTCCAAAGGGTCATTCACTCAATGCTTTCTATTTCGATATCTGTAATTACACCATTGCAAATATCTCGAAAGTGTTGGCAACAAAAGCATGTCACAGTTACCCACACATTCATGAATTATTCCCAACTGCAACTTACTTACTTACTCCCACATATACCTAAAACATGGCTCCATTAACTGAAAATTGAAACAAATCTGCTGGTTTTCTCAAAATAATGTGTCTTTACCTTCCATGAAATGATGAATAAGGCAAGGTAATAAAATAATAGTAAATTAACACAGGCGTAAACTAACACAGGGATAAATTAACACAGGCGTAAATTAATACAGGCATAAATTAATACAGGCATAAATTAACACAGGCATAAATTAACACAGGCATAAATTAATACAGGCATAAATTAACACAGGCATAAATTAACACAGGCATAAATTAACACAGGGATAAATTAACACAGGGATAAATTAACACAGGCATAAATTGATACAGGCATAAAATTATAGTAAATTAACTCAGGCATAAAAACCCATTCCAATTCTCTCTTAGCAGTGATCTTTAAACATCAGGGTATGGCATACTACAAACCTACCTTGTACATTCAAATTTTCATTTAAAAGCATTTAACTTGATGAATGAGAGATGACGTTGCAGGCAATGACAAACCTCGTATATTCCAACTTTCGTTTCCTGGGTGATGGAGGTGGTGCAGCAAAGTTGAACCAGACGGTCTTAAACTCAAGTACACAACTTGACGCATCTCCTCTCAGCTTCTCAGCACTCGGCACGACATTGTTCTCGTCGTGCTCAACCGAGCTCATCGAATGATGCGACACCCGCGACTTCCAGGATGCCTCGTCGTCCGCAGTGTTGCCGTCTGCCCAACTCTTGAGGCTCTGCAGGGAGATGAGGTCCGAGTCTCGTCTGCCTTCGTGCTCCTTCGTAAGACACCCATCTGGAACACACGACGACGCCTGGAGCTTCATTGCCAGGGAAGACGTCTCTGTCTCGAACTTGACTTGCGTCCCTTTTGCTTCGATCTCAATGTCGTGGAGGATCTTGGCGACATTCTGGAAGCGCTCCTCGTTCATCTTTGCATTGTAGCCATCGCGTCGTGCAGCCCTCAAGCTGATACTCTCCATACCACACTCAAACATCACGAACCCAGCGATGTCCTCTACGCTATTTCCAGGCTCATTTGTCTGTGGAAAGGTCTCCATCCGGGTCGGTCCTCCGCCCGAACGAACACCCGGCTGCGTTTCGTCGTGTTGTGGCGAAAGCTGTTTCTGAAACGTAAACAGAACCTTAGATCGGTGTTCTGGAATCGCCGTCAGGAATATGCTGTCTGAGTAGTTGCTGTGCATCTTCATCCGCCTTAGTTGGAAATGTATCCGCGCCACGTTCAGGCTTCCGACGACATCTTCCAGGTGAGCCTCAAGCGGCATCAGATCGCCTTCGAGCATAGTGTCACGCTCCAATGAGTTTGTCTTTGGTGATGAGGATTCCTGCTTCCGGCCACTGATTCCGGGCAAATCGGATCCGCCACCAGAGGGCATTACATCTGCAGGAGGGGAGTTGAGGACGCTGTTGGTGAGCAGCTGGAGGTGGATGCTGTCAATGCTGGCTGCAAGGACGGACACACAGGTCAGCTCTCTAGCCCGCTCGAGGGCAGAAATCGAGATGGTCTCCTCAACCAGGGAAGCTTGCAACACGCAGAAGTTTATCTGGAATACCCACAATTAAATCCATGGTCTGAAATTTTATATGCCATTAATACCAAGATCCATTCAAGTATTAATATAATGCAGCTATGATCACACCACACCTACTTTGCAACAGTTTGTGATGATTTCTATGAGGCTGCCTTACACAAGGCGTCAATTGATTTTGTAATCATCTGTGCATAAAGCATCAATTGTTGACATATTCAATCTAATCTGGGAAATTTTCTAGCATGAATTGGATATCAGCAGGTATCAGTCAATGTATTCTTTAATCAGTCTTTTGCACTTAACAAGTAGATTTAATCTTATTCATTTTTGGGAAAAACCAGTAAATCTAATAATGATCAAATCTAATCTAAATATAACAGAATTTAATCTGGAAATTCCTGTTGCCCACCTTTATTTATTACAATGTACAAAGCATGAATGAAAGCTGCATTGACGAACCTTTGAAAGGAAGAAGATGACCTGCAGTCGCGATCCCTTGCTCTTTCTCTCCATCCTCTCAATCACTGCAGCAGAAGTTTCAGGCCTCATCCCGTGGACGTCCTTGGCTGCAGTCGGCAGAGGCTGGTGACGATGGTGGCGGTGGTGGCCCTTGTCTTTCTTCCCAGCTGGTCCCTCGTCCTTCTTCTCTGTTGAGTCGGAGGTACTCACATGTCTCTTGCGCTTCCAACGGCTCTGCTCCTCCACAGAACTCGTGCACTTCAAGTGAAGGCTGTCAACAATGGTGGATGGAGAAAGTGATGCCAAAACCGGTGTCACAGCTTCCAGGTACCTGGAAAAAAATTCTATTTCTTAAAGCACAAGAGCTATAATACTGGGCAACCTCACCGAATATAGCAAAGCAGTCCTAGGTTAATCGTTAAAAGCAAATTTAATTGTTAAAATTAATTAACACTTAATCGATTAAGTAATCATCAAACTCCACAGTTCAAGTTTAAATATATTCTTAATTTCTTAACTGAGGTCAGGCAAATAACCAAAAAACTTGATCGCTCCATATTTCTGCACCAGTGAATATACTCTCACACTACATAAATTCAAACCTACTTTAAAATGCAATATTTAAAAATCGGTAGAAAGCATTTTAAAACTTGGTAGAGATCCAAGTATGCAACACTATTTTAGAGATGCTAAAAGGCATTAACACTTATTAAATGTCTTCAAAAACACATTTAACACAGCACAAGCTGCTCTGTAGTCTGTATACTTCAAACAGTCCAGCTATTCACATCTCTATGCACAATAAAATACAATATGTCATTGCCACCTTCTTCTCCAGTTTTCAGTATAGCAACTAAAATCAAATTATTTTACATCTTTGAAATCTTTACCATAATTCCATCATCAAAATTAGGTCAAACAAAATCTTACCTCTGTAGGGCTTCCAACATTAGGGGTGAAATCATGATGTCGACAGAACCCTTTAGATTGATGACAGCTGTAAGTTTCGATTCCGGAGAACCATCTGTACATCAGACAGGTTACTTTAAAATGGTCAACGTCATATTCCATGCTAGTCTTACTTCACAAAGAAAATTACAACACAAAACAGTTGCTATCAGACCAAAGTGGATCTTTGGGAAATTCGATTTCTCCAACATTGCCTCTGCATTGTCCCAAACAGGTTATGCTTGCATTTTTAATGTAGTGAGTAGAAATGGTCAGCGATAAATTGAAAAGAAGAATTAAGGTCATCAAGAATTACAATAGTCAATGTCTTCAAAAATGTCTGCATAATAGTCCCAAGCAAGGTAAACTCACAACAGTCAAATGCAAAGTTTGCATAGACCTACCTATACTGGGCGGCAGAGTTTCCGATGCACTTGGAAAGTCGTAATTATTTCTGGAAGTTGTTCCAGATGCACTGGAGTTGCTGCTTGGAGTTGATGGTGAACCCGGCAGACGTTTCCCGACCATGAGATTCGTGGTGAATCCTTCATGAAGGTACGAAAACTCGGGAATGCACATCATGTTGCTCTGCAGAATGGGAGCTCCAATCCCAGAACGAACTGACTCCCTGTTTGGCGATACGGTACTTCCGTTCCGCTGTCGGACTGGCAAGGACCAGCTGGAGCAGTGAAGCTTGGTCATGTGGTTCATGTAGCAGGACATGAGCAGCGGCGATTTTGTGATTGGCTGGTTGATCTGACCGTGGAGATCGATGTAGTTCACGGCGAATGGAATCTGTGTGGCATCCGTTTCGAGGCTCTCGTCGTCTTCGGCGATGCACGTCACGTCGTCCTCGCTCGACAGAGGCACGTCGAATGGGCAGTCACACCCTCCTGCCTGGTGATGTGATGAGCACGCAGAAATAAACGAGTCAGCATCGGTGCTTGACTCGACCCGAGGGAATTCTCTCGCATTGTCATAGAAGCTCGCAAGACTCGAGCTCTGCGCATCACTGTCCGGCGATCGGACACCTGAGTGGAGTCCTGGGACAGAGCCCACTATGGGCTGACCCGAAAGCATGCCCGGGATTTCAATGGCTCTCCTAGCCTTCTCCATGTTCTTCGGGAGACTGGCAGCACTGGACGACGCGTCTTCGGCGGCAGAGAAGAACTTGTCGCTGGTGACGATGGACGTGATTGAACTGTCGTTCTGCACCGATAACTGAGATGACAGTCGTCGCAGAACCGGACTAGTAAGACTCGAGTGACGCGACAGACCGTGGACGTCGAGCACTCCTGCACCCGCACTGATCAACGACCCCCGTGAACCCTGCTTCTGCGATCGTTCTGTAGCGTCTGGACTTGCTTTCTCTGAAAGAAACGTCTTCGGTGGCTCGTAGCTGCCCTTGCGTTCATGACCGAGCTGAAGCAAAAGCAGAGACTTCTGTGTGACCTCTGTCAAACTGCTTGCGCTACCCCGCTTGCTTGAAGCGAATGTTCTACCCACATCGGACGGAGTGCTGGCGTATCGGTCTGTGTCGTAGGCATCTGGCATGGCCACGCCAGGAAGGTACTCGCTTGGAACGCCGCTGGTGATGCTTCCTGTTTCAACGTCCTTTTCCTCGACAGACGACAACCGGAAAAGCTTTGATCCCGATCCGGTCTTATCCCAGGAATAAGATAAATCTTTTGCATCAACAATCATAGGCTCGCTCTTGTCCCAGTCAACGAGCGTGCTGACTCGAGATGGCACAGGACTCTCTCCCACTTCGTCTGCAGCTGCGTCATTCCTGCGGGTCAAGGTCCGATCCCTATCGTCAACGGAGCGCATTCGACACGGCGGAACGCCTCCCGTCTTCCGACTGTGGGGTGCCGACAATGTCTGCTGGTCAAAGACAAGCTGGTTGGGTTGCAACAGGCTCTGCCCGTATCCATAGTAGGAGCCATCAGTGCAGATGTTAAGAACAGCAGCATTTGTACTATTGATAAAATCTTGGTGACTAGGGTTGAAAAACGTCGGTCCATTGTGGTTGCTGCCAAAGAACTGGCACCCACCGAGGCAGCCACAGACCTGGGGGGTGCTCGGCGATGCATCAGAAGGCCAGAGAAACGTCAGGCGTTGGGTACGTCTGTCGTGGAGTCTGAGAAATCTCTGCTGAGACACGAGGAAATCTTGGTTGGGTGAGGCCTGAGCGGCGTCTATGACGATTGGACCGAGACTGACTCCGCCCGCTTCGAGCCAGATGTGAGCGTCACTGTCATAGACCTGGGTCACCGGTATGGAAAGAACGAACTGTTTGATGTTCACTTCTGGTATGAGGACTGTAGCACCAAGCTTCGTGGAATGGCTGTGCACGTTGCACGTGGAAACTCGCACAGGAAAAACCTGGCAAACAATAGTCACAATCAAACTAATCACATTTGCACAGGCAACAGTTTGTGAACGTCCCATACTAATAACAATAACAATAATTATTCTGATCATAATTACATCTATTACAAGACTAATTTCGTAATCTTTAATAAGCACCTCTACGATCCTAGGCTCACAAAATTTATACTACGAATATCTTATAAAAATAATAATAGTAATGACAATAAACTATTATTTTAGTTAAAACTACTAACATTATTATTGAAATAATAATTATTACAATTAATATTACACATGTCATGGTATTTATGTTCTGATTCTAAAATTTTATATCGCTCTTCTTACAAATTTTTTTTGCTCAGAAGTGCACACGCCTTGACGGTGCAATTGCAGTTGTACTGCAGAGCAATTGTGCGCGAAGGACTTGCTCAAGGTCCCTACACAGTGACTGATGCCTTGGACGAGGATCGAACCCACTCACTCAGCGCACACTGAATGTTATGGGGCCGACCGCTCTAACCAATCAGCCACCGTGCCACATGTTCTATAATGACTTAATGAGATTTAGCAATTC
The DNA here is from genome assembly GCA_959347315.1 of Bimastos eiseni. Taxonomy (NCBI): domain Eukaryota; kingdom Metazoa; phylum Annelida; class Clitellata; order Crassiclitellata; family Lumbricidae; genus Bimastos; species Bimastos eiseni. The sequence continues at coordinate 44,765,833 of OY365806.1, forward strand.
CAAATTACTTTTGCTAACTCCGAACATTTTAAAACTATTTTGCTTTTAAAAAGCATTTGCCTGCACAACTACTAAACACAATCATGCCTTCTCAGTGGATGGCCCCTCGCTCTGGAACCGGCTACAGTTGGTGCTGCACATGTCTCCCAGTGTTCATTCCCTCTGACTCTTTTTATACTCACCTTCAAAATACCCTTCTGCTACGTCGGGAGTGCTCCTGAGTGGTAACACTGAAAGGTTGCTATGTAAATCCTTGTAATGAATGAATGAATAAACAAGGCCAATTACATATACTACACCAAATGTTCATGTCTCAACACATGCATACACCCATAACATAGCATAATAAGAACCAAACCTGAACGTTCAGTGCTGATCCCGATTCAACGAGATAGATGTCAACACAGTCAACAGAGAGACGAGTGATGCGATACTTGATGTCATCCGCTGTTGGACACGGTAGAAGTGAGTCTGGCTGCTGTTTGCAGTCGGACTGAAGAACCATGTGCTGACACAAGTGGTCCTGGATCGGTCTGAGCAGCACATTCTCCGGATCTTGCACGAGGTACAACAAGGTCTGCAGAAACTCCACTATGTTCTGAAGCTGGAATGTGTACATTGGTTATGGCCTTAGCATCAACAATAAAGAATGTACTAAGTTCTAAAGTTAGAACAGATTTATTGCCAGAGAATCTATTCCACTCTATAGTTAGAATACGATCAATGACACAAAATCTTTTGTATTCTAAAATTAGAGAAAGATCCATGGCACAGAATCTATTGCACTCTGAAGCTAAAACATAATAAATGACACAGAATCTATATTATCAATTTAGCACAGAATCTGAAACAATCTACTGCATTCTAAAACTAGAACGAGATCAGCCAGACCAGATGGTAGATGATTGATAGCATCGTACAAGTTACCAATTTAGGATAAGAGACTTTTATGCACAATGTTGGCAATATGGTCGTCGATCAACAGATTATTTTCTTCAAGTGCAGAAGTTGTTAAGCAACTTAGAACATGCTGGAATTTACTGGCACAAAGGTTTGTGTACACAACTAATTCATCATCATTGCCAAGGATTTAGTGTGTGCAGGATGTAGTTTGTTCTCAAGTCACTTTGGCCTGAGGCATGATTGCATCAGGCCCATCCCTTCTGACGTGCAATCAAGTCTGGAACATACGGACCATGCACAAAATCTACAATTAAGTATTTCTTCTGGGCAGAGGACGAATGACGCAAATCATTAGAGTGACCTCGACCGTCACTCAGTGGTAGGACATCGATCAACTGACTGACATACAACAAATGCCTCCTCAACAAAGGCAGACACTTGACGTTGGGCTCCACGTGCACATGTGGGCCCACCATTGGCGACTCTTCTTGTTTACCGTGCATTGCGTTGCTAAAGGCCAGGTCTCTATGACATTTAACATCGCACAGACTAGTTTTTGTCATTTGAACGGTGCTAAATAAATGTCCAAATATAATTACAAACAATTGAATATATGCAAAAGTAAGAACAGGACTTTCAGTAGACTGACCTGTGGAGCAGTGAGTCTGCCAGTGAGGTCACCGATGATGAGTTCAAACAGCCAGGCATACTCGAGTGTTTCACTATCGAGTGCCAGGCCCTCATGAGAGAACATAGCATGACCTCGGATCTGCAAGCCTGACAGCGTCAGGTGACCATCCCGTAGGTGAGCGTGGGCTGGCGGTCTCTGCAACCAGAACAACTGAAGCTCTTAAAGGCTATACACAAAAGCCTGCCCACATGCATAGAAGGGGTCATTAAAAGGGGCTGCATAAATTATCCGGCTAAGGCCTCCGGAATCTCTTTCTATGAAGCTTTGAAAAAGGGCATCATTAATGGTTTCGTTAAATGCCACAAAGATTTTGACTTACCCTAACCCTAGCAGCATTCCAAAAGATCACCTGCTTGAACTATGCCGCTTTTTAAGTATAACTAACAACATAAACTCATGTGTCAAGGTGTCAAATGGTAACTGTGGTCGTTTTCACCTCTGCCACACAGAGTCAAATCCCATGTTCACAATGTAAACCCAACATTTTACAGCTGCGCACAACCTCGGTGGCAATCATCTTGGATATGAGGACTCCTTACATTCAATACACAACTACCTGTGTGTCTGAATCTACATATGAGCCTGTCTATATGAATAATTATTAACTTGCCTGAAAAAGCCTATATTTTCATACCTGAGTGAGGTCTTTGGAAACGAGAAGAGCAGGAGATAGAAAGACCTGGAGCTTCGTCTCTTCGTACTTTTTGTCCATCTCAAATACGAGTCTCTCTAGAAAGACGCAGGGACATGGCGGCCCATCTTCAACACAGTTCTACAACATTCAACCATCGGCATCCTGCTTTAGAAATTGACCAGACTTCTTCTCACATGGATTATTATTATCACTTCAGTTTCACTTGAATCAACACATATTGATGTCATGAGCATTATGATATTGACTCTACAGAAGTCATGGGATTAGATTAGCATAAACTAGTCAAGATTAGAATAGATTATGACCCAGCAACATGTGCCTACAAGATCAGCATATATTGCATCACATTAGCATAATTATTGCGAAATATTTTTACATACGAAGTCGTCAGAAACGCATATCTGACGTAAACTTAGTCAGTCATCAAGTGACGACAATCACATTAATAAGAAATTATTTGAAAAGAACATTGAAAACAGTGACCTAATAATAACATCAGAATAGAGAACCTATTCATTCATTTAAATTCATTTGAGAGGATTAGATGAGAACCTTGACGAGATGGGCCTGTACATCGTGAAGCATCAGCAGAACTCGGATATGAAGCGGACGATATCGTCTGGGGTCAAACGGCTTATCCTTGACATCAGGGGCAATCACATGTTCGAAAACAGAGTTCCTCTTGGCACCAGAAAAAATCTTCTGCTCGAAGTCGGTGAATTTAATGTCCTCTCCAAAATAGTTTTCCTTTAAACATAAGATGAATTCTTATACCAGTCTCAAAACAGTCTATGTGGTCCTGCTCATCCAAATATACATCTAAACCTTGGAAGAATAATTTCATAAACAGATTTTCTATTCAAACGTAATCTTATGACCATGTAATCATACAGAATTTTTATCAGACATGATCAAGCGAATACTTTAACTAATTAGATCCCTCCAATGATCGATAAAACAAAAATACATCAATCACTTACTTAATCATCAGAATCCGTTACACCTTTGAGATATTCTAGAAAGATAATACAAAAACAAGAAGACAAGAGCCACACATATAAATGATATAATGCAATGCTGAAACAGAAAAAAACAGACCTTAAGATGAAGAAAGTTTCGAACAAGCGACCCATAGGCATAGCAGACAGATGGTCCGATTTCGATCTCAACGCTGATCTGATCATCTGCCATCTTTGTTGCATCGAATTCCTCGTCCTGTCCTGACCCAGTGTAATCGATTCCGACCATTCGATTCTTCTTCGGTCTGAGGGGTCGCAACGGAACAAGTCGAACAGGAATCAGAAGGGTCTCCTCGGCATCCATGGATTCATCCATAGCACTTCCAGCTTCGTTTCCAGTTGGTGGAATGGGATGGTAGACATATCCGATGCTCAGCGCCGCGATCGGAGTTGTCCAAACGTCGACCCAGCCATCACTGAGTTTAAACATAGTAGAACATTATAACTGCTATCGTCACCAATAATACAATCGGGCAAAGTGATTCTAGCTTAATTTAATCTTATCAAATCTGCTCAATATGCATGTGTGTGCATAAACCTAGGTATTTATGGTGCCATAGATCTGAGAACCTATGTACATGACTATGAGTGACACTTAAAAAGATACAGATCTAAGTAGGTACAGATCAAATAAGATGCAACCTGGATAATCTGTCTATTCAGGATAAGGACGATAAGCAAGGCAGTGTCATAAGATGCAAATAGAAAACAGTTAATCTGATGTTAGCCAATTTCATTGAACGAACCTCTTCAGGCAGATCTTGCGCCACTTCTTCTCCGTCTGTCCACCAGAGGTCGGCACAATCACTTTCCCATCTCGTCCCATTATCTTCATGTTTTCCGAGAGGGCAATCACGATGTGTCGACTCGTATTCGTCTCTGGCAAGTACATACGAGCCTCAGCGCTTTCTCCCTGAAAGTCATATCAGGACAACAGATAATCACAACCGAAATTTACAGATATAAGGTAAGTTAAGCCTTAGTTTATTACAATGGCTGCCCCGTGAGCTAAGTCTGCAATTCAAATTATGCTTTACAGTTGATAATGTACAAAATTTTATCCCTGGAGCTGATTAGATTAGATTGGACAAGATCCAATTCACTCACCCTGATAAAGAATTTGATAGGTACAGCTTTTGGCAGGTAATCAACAAATGGCAGGTCGAACGTCAGATCGAATATGTCACCACAGATACCCAGATGAGCTAAACCACAAACAAATCACCATATCATGATGTTATTAAATAAGAAGTTTATTTAGCTCATGTATTGCATGCCTGAATTATCTCCAGCTCAATAAAATCTTATAAACAAACATACCTTCAAACCAAACCTTAGGATTCCTATACAAAGCTTTAGCAAAAATCAAACATAACCTCTCTTAAACTTATTAGGCAGCAAAAAACCATTAAATATTCTCCCAATAACACTGCAAGATATGATAATGCAGAGCAAAGACAAATGTATTAAACTGAATAACACCTACATAAGCAGCCACTCGCCTAAATGGGTTTCATGACAAATCTACTCACAAGGCCTCACTCAAAGTAGGTGCAATGTAAATTTATTAAAACGAGAAAGCAATTACGGAACAACAATAGATACATTTATATCATAGGCCAGTTGCATTATACTCATCATCATTTAATGTCTAAACTAAAAACTCATCTCTTTCAACTCGATTCAACTCGCTTACATCAACTAGCTCACAATCATAGCATAACTTCTGTACTCACTGACATATCGCATTTTGACTGTACTTTTCTAATGGATAACAAATATTGACAATGATTTAACTTGAAGTAACCATAAATTCAAGCAAAAAACATTGAGATAACTGCACATAAAAGCCTTAATATTAGATAAGGTTGGATCTTATTCGTATGAAATGAGAGTAGGATCATCAGCAGGTGTAATAAATATTAATAAAAACTAGAAGACTACAAACAAACAACACTAACATCCTCTTCAGTATGCTTTATGCTAGGTTCCTTTCAGGCTCTATATAAACTTCACCATTACAAATAAGCACGTACCATTTTCAGGAGTTGCTCCGAAGCAGTCAATCCAGTTCCATTCGTTCGTGACAGTCATCAGTTCGAATTCCTTTAAGAGGATGCTGACATGCCAAGTGTACGGGACAAAATGCAGAATGTCTGGCCGAAATTTGCTTGACCAATCCTCAATAAGATCTGCAAACAGCCACAGTGTAACGACATATATCTCATCAATTCAAATAAAAGCCTGAGACTTTTACAGTAACCCTCACTGAACACACAAAAAATGAACACTTGGAATAAAAATCGAAAAATGGACAAAACCTGAGCAGAAGCCCTGTAATAAATGAGCAAATGTCCCACCTAGTTCCCCTATAAAATTTTAAATGTGTTACAAAGAACCCCATCAGCAAAACAGCTTCAGGTTTAAAGGAAACCAGAATGTTCAAACATAATTTTGCCTTCTAGCAGGGTGTTATGTGTAGTCTGCTCACCAGGCATTAACCTGCAGCCATTGAATTGCTGACCCAGAATATTACTCAACAGACAACTAGATCACAGGTGCAATGGAGGCCACTACACAAGCAGATAAATTTTGTAGATAGATGAAGCACAAAAATACCAATGAAGAAAGCTTTGTGATGGAGTACGAGGTATCCTGCCGCTTTGCAGGCAGTCAATTTTACATTCCAGTCCTGATGGTCATTCCAGTTCTGTGGATATTTGATTTCAATGAGGAACTGAAACACACAAATGTGATACATTCAAAATTAAGTAACTTATGACATACTCACATTCATTCGATTATTAATTCAAATTGACATACCAAAGAACGATTACAAGTCATAGTATGAATGGATGAACACAAGTTGTTACAGAAGATGAAGAATTTAACAGCATAGCAGCCGTGCAAGGCACCTACCTATCTCTTCTACTGCTCAGCTTACCAATGCCACCTAGCGAATGAAAGGCTAAGTCAATCTTAGGAAGTGTAGCAGGGATCGTTGTTCTTCATGTCAGAATATTACCATTCACCTACATCCCCTAAATGTAATGTGAGTAAAATAAGTTATTTATCAGCATAATATACTAAGCTCCATCTTTCAGTGTCCTTATATGAGTATACATACCAACAAGAGATGGAAGTTTAAAGACGGTGCAATTACTGCCAGCAACATCAATGTTGACAGATAATAAACTGATACTGGAAAATGAATGACATGCCATAAGAAAGAATCAGACCTCGAGTGTTTCGCATTCAATCAGTGATCGGAACTTGAGACTGGTTGACATGTCAACGTGCATCAGCTGACCATTGATCTTTGTGACATAACCGGAGTCATCGATGACGTAAGGTATCGTAAACTCCAAGTATGAACCCTGTTTACAGTTCATGTGAACTGCCTGAGTTTCCTGTAATGAATGAAAACAGATGATTTATTGCAGGTGTTCATTGCAGTCGTGAAATTATGAGGAATTAAGAGATGCGACTTCAAAAAGAAAGCAATGGAGAAGTTTTGTCGTTGCGATCGCTAGAGTTCCAAGAACTGACAGCACAAGGTGACAAGGTGTTCATTGACATCTACTCACTAGCAGTGAAAAACAGCTGAAAAGTTGATAGTTCATACAGCAAAAGCAAAACAAACTAAGACTAACCAAAATATGGCAATCTGAAGGTAAGCAAACAAAGATAAATGTCAGAGGAATGCACTTTTTTCCAGTTTCCTGTTCTGTCTGCTGCCTTGATCTTTCCATGTTGGATTGTCAACTAAGAAGCTGGAGGGTCAATTAACTGACTTTGGAGAGGATATTGTATTGTATTTTCGTTTATTGAGTTAACTTGTCAAAACATTTCTGTACATCTGTGTTTCAACATAGGACATAGGCTTGGATTAGGTTATCCAGTTGGTTGATCCACAAGGCCAATTTACATTTGATAGCACATGATATGGGGGCATTGAGTAGCAACTGCTGAAGCTAGGACCAATTGAAGTCACTAACCGTTCATACCCCCATGGTTGCCTCTCTGGGTCAGTACAACAGATTTGTCTTCATCTTGTTTATTGATAATCAGGGCTAAAAACAACTGACTGAAACCTTGTTCTTGGTGAAGAGGATGTCAATTGTGACTGCATTCTGCATGCTCATCTTAAAGTCAAAGCTGCGGTGGACTCTCAGTTGGCCCGGATCGGGAAGAACAGTCGACAGCGTCGGTTGATAGTCAGGGGGATAGAAGAATTGCCACAGAAACTCCCTGGAATAAGAACATTATTATTATTATTAATATTCTTATTATGAACATTTTGAAGATAACATAATCCACTTTGCCATACATACATAACTTAGACAACGCTAGATTAAATGATGACTCCTCAATAGTCTGAGAATTGTGTGCTAATTGATTAACGTTTAATCTCAATTAGCTTAAACACCAGCAAGGGCAGCAAGTGCAGCAATTTCAGACGCACTAACAAGGCACTACATTTTGTTCCTTGATGCACATATACATACAAAGGCAAGCCTGCAATTCAACCTTAAGGATCGCACACCCCCAAAAGCCAGAACCAGTACAGGAGTCTTCCATAATGATGCCCACAAAATGATCTATTTTCTATCTATCCATCCCTCTGTCCACACCTTTCTGCTTGGGTATTACCCTCCCCATTCCAACCTCTGAACATATGCTTTTCAATATAGAACATAAGCTTGGATTAGGTTATCCAGTTGATCCACAGGACCAACTGCTGCATTCTAGGTCGGATAACTTTACCCGATGTGGGTCTATGGTAAGGATGATATATAAGAGTTCATGCTCTCTGTGAAGTTTGTCTTTCTTATTTATTTTTAACTTCTGTGTTATCGCTTGTATATCCGTTTTATGTACGTGCTGTGCACAGGCAATCTTAATAAAAGAGAAGGATGAAAGGATTTGGCTCTCCATCTTTATTTCATATCAGAATTAAAGTTCTAATTAAGCATGTCCACCAGTCACATCTTGTCTGGCCTAACATAAGAAAACCTAATCTAATCCAATTTAATCCAAAGCAAGTACATCTTCAACTAAACTTCAATCATATAAGAATTTGTTAAGTGTCCTCTTGAAGGAGTGTGAACTATCCTTTTCTACCTGGTCTTCTGGCAACTAGACTTGGTTCGTAACATGGTACATGTATTTCTGGAACCCCTCTGACTCAACAAGGCGCATAGGCGTCCAGATATTGGGAGAGGGTCCAGAGGCAGATGTCTTCAATTTCAGGTAGTGGAGATAGTTGTTGAGTCTTAGGGGGGAAATATCTTGCCTTCCTGACACTTGAGACCGGGGGTTTGCCTCCATCACTCAAGGCGCTCATGAATAATCTGGGGGGTTCTAGGACAAAATGGTAGAGGACAAAATGGTACGGACAAAATGGTAGCGGATAAAATGGTACGGACAAAATGGTACGGACAAAATGGTATGGACAAAATGGTATGGACAAAATGGTATTAGGACAAAATGGTATGGACAAAATGGTATGGGGACAAAATGGTAGCAGACAAAATGGTACGAACAAAATGGTAGCGGACAAAATGTTACGGACAAAATGATATGGACAAAATGGTATTAGGACAAAATGGTGCGGATAAAATGGCTTGGACAAAATAGTAGGCCTACGGATAAAATGGCAGAGATTTATGGGGTCTATGACATATTTCCACTCCCCGAACATTTCCTCTAGGACATTTCCCCAGATTGACCACTAACATAGCACACACTTGGTCTTGAATATACAAGTCGTGTATCATATTAGCCATATTAATTAAGTATGTATGATTAATGTTATATATATAACATATACATGGTTAATGTCCGGGAGTGGAATGCCAGGGAAAATATATATATATCAGACTATGTTTGATATGCGTATAACAAACTTTGGTAAACCATAGTTTAGGTTGGCAAAATCGTTTTTCTAGCAAATATCATGCTGTCTAAATTTGAAATAGAAACTGAATGGATGAACAGAATCCTTGCATAAATTTAGGCTGGATTAATTAATAGAGTCTTGTTTAATCAGAAGCTGCACTGATGAAAAGAATTATGTATAATTTGAAGTAGGACTGATGATAGGAATCCTTGCTAACATCGATGCTTGGCTAATTTAAAGAATTTGTTTAATCAGCTGCTGGATTGATGAAAAGAATCATGTTTGTTTATAAGGGGATTGATTAAAATGATCACTCTTCAGATCAGAAGCGGGATTGATGAGAAAGCAATGTTCAATTAGAATTTGGATAGTTTAGAAGAATCATGCTTATAAGGTGAAGCTGGATCAAGGAAAAGGTATACTTGAATGGTAGAGGGTTCGAAAAGAGAATTCTGCTTTAACGAGATGGATGTTAAATATTATGCCTAATTAGAAGCAGGATTGGTCCAAAGAATTACGATTATATGGAAGCTGTTATCTGTATTCCTTGAAAAGAGAGGGGCTGTAGAAGATGCTTGATTTACGAAAAGAATTATGCTGAAATGGAAACTGGATCGAATAAAAGATTCCTATTTTAAAAGAAGCTGGATTGATAGACAGCCAGCCGCTAGAATGGATGCGTGCTTACGTGGAAATTGAATACCATTTTGTCCATACCATATTGTCTATACCATTTTGTCCGCTACCATTTTGTCCCCATACCATTTTGTTCATACCATTTTATCCGCTACCATTTTGTTCGTCCCATTTTGTCCGCTACCATTTTGTCCGCTACCATTTTGTCCCCATACCACTTTGTCCGGTCACCATCTGGGGTCCTGCACATACAAAAATTGGATTTTACAATAACAATATCATTGCAAAGTATCACCTGAGAAGGCTGCAGCATACCTTTGTCTATCAGCCCAAGGGCCATAACTGATGTCTGTATTTTTGCCACATTTGATGTCCATGCCCCAACATGGCCACGTCCGTACAGCTATCACATCACCATTGGCAAGCTGAACCATCTCGGGTTCATATGGCACATGACCTGCAAACAAAAGAAACTACTATAGCCTATGTCTATTGTTTATTCTTGTTTAATTCTAAGCTGATGGTGCGCTGGTTTGGCCTTAACAGGCATACATGGTATTTTAGTCATAAACATAACAATGATAATGTTACAAAAGCAACAAAGGTGAGGCAATGTAAGGTCATTAATCTAAAGCCTCTATCTAATTCAGCTATCAAAAACATGGCCCCAGCACAACAGGTCATCTCAGTGTAGTAAAACACCCATACATACGCACTAAATAGTACAGCTCAAACACAATTAACAATCTGCATCATCTAGTTTAGAAGTCTTTCAAATGATTTTCCGTTACCTGGTTCGTCTTGGTAGTAGTAGATGTCAACGTCATTGCTCTGCAGTACAACAAATCCATCTCCCATGCAACGAGGAGGCCTACACAACCAATGCTAATCATTCATACACATAGCAAGTACACGTGCATGATCATTATTATTCCAGTGGCAGTTTGCATCCTCGATAAATAACCCAGAGTTTAAATGCCTTCAACACATAATATTGTTTTCGCAATTTCTTTTCCACTACTGCCTACAGCAGAGCAACCAAATGAGTAATCCACTTCAGGAGGAAAGATGGGAGGCAGCGGAAGAGAGTATTACTACTAGTAATAATAATCTTCTTTCGTTGATTTCAAAACCGACAAACCACAGTATGATTACAAGTATAGCATGATCAGGGATGATCACATGCCATTACAGGAGTCAAAAAGATATTTAACTTTACAACAGCCATGCATGTAAGGCGCCTATTACGTCCTATGTATAATTTAACTAACATATCCTACCAAATGAAGGGACTAGTCAACATTACGGGGTAGCGGGAATCGACCGCACTTCCTACTGCTCTTCAGGTCAATGTGTTATTCGTTATTCTACCATCCTGCCCCCCCCTCCCTGCTGGCCATCCAATGTCATCTGCTAAGGATAGGAATGCAACATTGCTAACATTTCATAATAACGACTGCTGCCAATGTTACCAATGAGCTGCACAGGCTCTTGGCTTTATCTTGAAACTAATGTAGCACCTTCGAATTGTCTGCTGCCAGAGGTACTTTAAAAATGTTCATACAATAATAATAATAATCATAACAATAAGGAGATAAAGTTTAGAGCTGTACCGATTAATCGGCCGGCAGATTAATCGGGCCGATTATAGAGATATCGGCGATAATGGATATAGGCAAGATAATCGGCGCCGATATTTAAAAAATTTTTTTCTTTTTATAATATTATTTTTAGTTTTTAAGAGCAAAATGACGACAGCAACATCATTGGGTCTGTAAAGGACAGCATTCCGTTCGCTTTCCATAGCATGGGAAACTCGGGCTTCTACTTCAGATCACCCAGTAACCATTGCACTAGACTGCTAGTACCGTGGGAAAGTGTCTACAACCTTTGTGCAGAGTGAGTCATAGTGCCTGCTTAATTACCCTGGGCACAATCATGTCATTTTAGGCCACACAATGACATAATCGGTAAAATAATCTGCTAAATAATCGGCTGAATAATCGGGTATCGGCAAACGAATAATCGGCAATAATCGGTATCGGCATAATCGGAAAAAGCGATATCGGTACAGCTCTAGTAAACTTATTCGCTGAACTGAAATTCAGGTTCAGAAGGAGATCCTGATACTTACTAGAGGAGACATAGAATACTTCAATTATATCTTGATGTTTTCAGTGCTCCAAAATAGCTAAGTCATGGGAACCTGATCATCCAAAGCCAAAAATAATATTGATGACAGTGGTATGGTCAAGTTCCATTCACCATTCAAAGGTCAGGCAGGTGGAGGAGAAAGAGGATGCTTGGAATTGGAGTGATAAACAGAAGGCAGCAATAGAGGAAGAATCAGACACCTATTCAGAAAATTCAAAAAATACTTTTTCTGTGTTGTAACGACAGGCCTTAGCATAGAAATTGCAGGGGCATCGTAGCTATTAACACAGTACCTCATCCCCAATTGATGCAACATAGATCAGAGTTACAGACATTGTTAGACATCAGATAGTTGCTGTTAGATTATAAACCACTTACTCGTCAATTTTACCCAAATACTTAGGGCTAGGTATAGCCATAATTCGAATATTGTCTGATTTGCACTTGACAATGTGCATGAACTGATCGAATGGCGTTGATGCTGGTTTCGTCGTGTAGACAATATGCGCATCACCAAAGTTGATGGACAACGTCTGCGGAATGAGGTAGTTACCAAAAACCAAGCGACCCTAGAATGAGGTCAAGAAACAGGGTGGATTAAGTACTGCTAGGAAACAATGCAAAACTTCAAAGATGCTTCTATTATTATTATTAATAAATATGTAACGCGCACAAGGTCACACCTAAATGTGAATCTGAGGCGCGGATAGTCAGTCACCAGGAGAAGATGCAATAAGATTTCCAAATCCTTGAAAGCCAAAGAGAAATAGTGAGTTTTGAGTCGCTTTTTAAAGGAAGGAAGTGAATTTGAGCTATGAAGAGAGTGGCAGTCGATTCCATTCCCTAGGAGCAGAGACATGAAATGCACAAGAGCCCATAACTGTTCTGCATCGTGGTTCAACTAAAAGACCTGTACTTGATGATCGTAAGCAACGAGGAGGAATGTAAGGAGTTAGTAGAGCATGAATATAATTAGGTGTACTGGTGATGATGGCTTTCTAGGTCAAACAAGCTAACTTAAATTTGATTCTGAATTCAACATGGAGCCAATGCAGCTGGTGGAGTACGGCAGAGGAGCATGTTCATAGTGGGACACATAGCACTACTTGAGCTAACGTATTTTGGATACGTTGAAGCCTTTTGAGTTCAACGTCTGAGAGACCGACAAAAAGTGAATTAGCATAATCGAGGCGAGAGGAGACAAGTGAGCAGGCTATAGTCTCAGACATATGTATTCTAAAAATGCATCATTTCATTTGTTTTTATTAAATCATTCATTAATTGCAAATTTACAGAACACTGCATACCATTACCAAGATTACTGTAACTGTCCGATCAAGAATACAGTTTCAGCCAAATCAAAATATTTTAGTTGCAAGAACAGGTCTAAATGAGAACTTCTGCCAATGCCTACAGAGTGAGCCGCTAGGAATTAAACCAACAATTGTCACCCTATGGCCACCGCCATGCTTTTGGAAACAATGAACAGCCACGATCTCCGCGTTCTTGTCCAAAGACCCTCAGAATTAGACAATAAAGGTTCCATCAATCACCACACACATTCGCAGACATATTGCAACCAAGTCCGAATGAGAGATGCCTATAGAGCCAGCTGCATGGAATTAAGAGAGCATGGATGACTTCTAATGCCAAAATTGTCACCACATTGCTGCTGCCGTGTTTGTCTGCGTATGCTAACAGCAGAGTTGCTTTTACCATATGCCTCTCTGTAAACCCGCAGCACTAGACAATACAGACTAGATCAATGACCACCTGTCGCTCCAAACACCAAGGCAGAAGTCTAACATCGGCCGTTATACCTTGAGTATGTTATCTTTGCATCCTCGACAGGCAACCGAAGAACCAACCATTATTAATTTCCTCTAACACTCAACACCATCAACCTGACAGAAGGTGCCAAACAGGCCACTTCCTAGTCCTATGGGTGCTTGTCAGTGGGTACACAAAGCTTTGTAAAGCACCTTAGAAGTAGCACGTCATCATAGGCGCTCCATAAATCATCATAATTACAATTATAATATCTGCATTGCACTAACTGCCCAAAAAACTGTTGGCTAGCTGTTTTTTCACAGACAAGCACTTTTGTTGGCAGATCTACTTACAGAAGAAACTTCGATCTTTATGACTGGGATCAGATCCCGCCATTGCCAGTTCTTTTTCAACTTCACCCTGCACCATACAACAGAAATACAATGGCACACTCAAAAGTAGGTAAACACAAAAACTGCCATTTGCATCTAACAGGCACAGATGAGCAACATGCTGAAAGATAGCTAGAGCAGTTGGTGGTTTATTCAGCAGCGCATGACGTCTGCAATCATTCACACTCGTTGAGTGAACTTGGGAGTAGTGGTTCTGGACAAATTGTCTACTGCACTCATTTTGAACCGCAGGTTCAGATTAATAGACTTATGAGCAGGTAAAAAGAGAAACAAAGAGAAAATGAATTAAATAGAAAAGTAATAAAGCATGCACAACTATCATCATAACTACAGATCCAACACACTGCATAATTCAAACAGTGGCAGATGGTACATAATTATTGTCTCAGAGCATAAAACCAGATAATAAAAAGATGATAAAATTGCTGTAATAACTCATCAGTGCCTCTTTGTAACGCAAACTACAGGCAAAGGTCATGTACTTAACTGATGAAGACCAAAAGTAGAATATCCTTATCATAAGGCTGATTATCATAATGATTTAATAATGCAAAAATTACTTCTATGTTGATTCTACACAAGAGGCATTTTGTAAACCAAGCATCGCAATTGGCCAAACGAAACAGTAACAGAGTACATTAGCAAGGTCAAACATTTCTGTTCAACGACTACACTGAAGCCTTCTTATAACAAGTGCTGCATAATAGTAAAATAAACTGATACTTATCTTTCATTTGCTGAGATTATCTATATAACACACGTTTGATTGACTAACTTTATTTTACTCGTGCATTGAAGAAAATATCCACTACAAGCCATTTTTTTCAGTCACAGATTGAGGACCCATATAGCACCCAATCAACAGCAGAACATCATTAGACTCGTTACTCATGAATATTCATATATGAATTCGAATATAGAAATAGAATGCATATATGCCTGCTGGCATACTGTGTAACTGCTGGTGTATGCTCATGATCAATGTGATCAGTTTTTTAGGCCTACCCCGATCCTAAGCTGGAATTAAATTTTGTTCAACATCTCTAATCACAAAAGAATAATACCAAAATTCATGTCAAAATGAGGCGTGGTATAAGGTGGTTCCAGCAGCTGATAAATTTATGGAAAATTTTGGCAAAATCAGTTTCATGTCTTGTTAGACATACGTTTGACTTTTTTCTGTGGACGGTTCTTCAGCGTCATGCGGCACAATTTTGTCCAGGCCAAACAGCTTCTCGAGCCGTTGATAGTTGGCCGATCGATTGTAGACGTGGAATTCAAAAGAGTCCAGGTATATGGACAACCGTGTTTCTGAATGTGATAGATCTAAAGAAATACCAAATGCATATGCCTAACATATTGTCTTAGCTTTCATAACAGGCACTAACAAAATACTCAGATGCACTCTACACACGTAACAAATTGTACAGCTTCAAAAGCAGCAAAGACAGTTTAATAAAGCTTCTGAAAACATTTAAAAGCAAGAAAACAGATTGTAAAGTTAATTAACATACAAATTCTAAACTTAAAATACGAAAAACCATATCAAAAGCTCAAGAATGCCATACACTACTAAAATAGAAAGGCTCAAAATTTGTGACTAAAGTTGTGAGGGTAGGTTATGCCTTGTGACGATCCGTGAGGGTAGTGTCGTGACACATCGTTAAATATAATGTGGAAAACCTTAGGCCGCCACGCAGGTATGACAATGACCTTCAGTGATGTCCTTGTCAGTCAGTGGCCTCCACCAACGAAATATTGCAAAGCCAAGCTGGGCACGAATAGAGAAATCTTCTGTTATAAAGTGGACATCGCGAAACATCACCTTCCCAGAAAGAACAGACACACTGAAGGAACCTGAAACAAAACAAATTTAAATTCTATTTAACATTATACAATGCTAGGCCTGTTGCACCATTATGCATGTAGGCTTGCTTCCAACATACAGTAAAAAAATGAATCCTTCATCGGCAGAACAGCGGAAGTCCTTTTTTTTTTGATATATCCCCCCAAAAAATGTTTAATGCCTACAGATATAATATATCTGTGGACTTTAAAAATTTGCTAAAGTCTACAGATATAATATCTGTATGCTTCAAAAAAATTAAAGTCTACAGATATATTATATCTGTAGACTTTAAGAAATTTTGGAAATATTTAAAAAACCAGCCATATGTGCAACACCTTCGAAAGATTCCTAAAGAAGCTACATTAAATGCTTAGATAATGACAATATTTTAAAGGCAATAGATCGTAGTTTCGGTTTATAGTGTCAGAACTAATTTTGTGGTCTTTTGTAGCAAACTATTAAAGCAATGACTGGACATAGCAGACACAAAAGCAAGCAGAACTCACACAGACATCAACTGTCTAGCAATACAGAACAGTCACTGTGTCCTGTAGTTAAATATTACTGTGGTCTTGGGAGTATTTAGACAAACCTGACTTGTGACAGACAACAGAGAATGTGCCTTGATACCATTTCAGCTATCCTAATGTCTGCTCTCAGTAGAGAATTAAAGAATGTTGCATTAGGTCACAAAGATGTTGGTTTCATTTACAATCACTGCATCCACATTCCACAAGTACACATATTATTCACAATGCATTCTTATCACACTGAGTAGATTGCTCTCAAAAGACACTATCCAATTCAATCAAGGCAATATTTAGTACAATAAAGCCGAATATAATACATGTAATCCAAAATTAGTTTTGCATTGTATACGACTATTTCTCCCAGCAAAGCCCATTCAGAAATGGTTCCAGTGCAGTAGTAGTAACCACACAGTGTTAAGCAAAAGCCATTTAACAGATAAAGGATCAGACTGTCACGCTTTCTCACAGTAGTCAATACCAGGCATTGTTAAAATGTAACCATAACTTAGTTTACAGTTGAGTTATTTTTAAGCATTTGAACCATGCCATTGAATGCAATAGGTCAGCTATGAAACAGCGAAGACAGACAACACAATGCACAAAAATACAATAAGATACAGGTAAATGTGAGTAACACACATGTATTTGAGCTGAAGATAAGTATTACATTAGAAAACACAATAAAAGGCTATACTGTTATGTTAAGATCAGTACATTTTTACCATCGGCTGTGCTTGCTGTATTTTAATTTTTTTCCATTCTAAGGCTGTGCAACATTTCTCAATAAGAGCAGCGACGAAATAAGCAGAAACTGACATGTAGCAAAAACATTCATTGCATTAACTGCATGCTTACTTTGGCATGCAATGTAAAAGCTTAGCTGCCAAACAACCGCCTATAGTTTATTTATTTGAAGTAATTTATATAGCACCAGTTCACAACAAAAATACATTCACTGAACTATGTCAGATGTAATTAAGAACAGAAACATTATCAGTAAGCTATGAGCAGGATACAGACAACTACAATAATCACCAGAGCAGACACTTGCACACACATTACACACCCAACCAACAGACTTCCATCCAAAGTCAACCGAGTTAAGTTAAGTCAAGTTCAGAGTCTCTAGACGAGTCGGTGCTGATGGTGTGGAGTGACGGAGGAGAACGGAACCCACAATCAATGATGATGACACCACAAACGAACAGTCTTGTCATGTGAATCCAGAATATTCTAGGCCTTCTGTGATACCTCTTCAACTCAACGAGACCTGGCATCACGCTGCCCTCAACCGAGCAGCGCCTCAGAAGTTGACACAGGTCTGGCTGACCAATGAGTCACTACGATGTGCACATTGAGCCACTACTGCGTGCACATTGAGCCACTAGTGTGTGCATATTGAGCCACTACTGCGTGTTCATTGAGCCACTACTGTGCGCACATTGAGCCATTACTGTGTGCACATTGAGCCATTACTGTGTGCACATTGAGTCACTACTGTGTGCACATTGAGCCACTACTGCATTTTCATTGAGCCACTACTGCATTTTCATTGAGCCACTACTGTGCGCACATTGAGCCACTACTGCGTTTTCATTGAGCCACTACTGTGCGCACATTGAGCCACTACTGTGTGCACATTGAGCCATTACTGTGTGCACGTTGAGCCATTACTGCGTGTTCATTGAGCCATTACTGTGTGCACATTGAGCCACTACTGTGTGCACATTGAGCCATTACTGTGTGCACATTGAGCCATTACTGTGTGCACATTGAGCCACTACTGTGTGCACATTGGGCCACTACTGTGTGCACATTGAGCCACTACTGTGTGCACATTGAGCCATTACTGTGTGCACATTGAGTCACTACTGTGTGCACATTGAGCCACTACTGCGTTTTCATTGAGCCACTACTGTGCGCACATTGAGCCACTACTGTGTGCACATTGAGCCATTACTGTGTGCATGTTGAGCCATTACTGCATGTTCATTGAGCCATTACTGTGTGCACATTGAGCCACTACTGTGTGCACATTGAGCCATTACTGTGTGCACATTGAGCCATTACTGTGTGCACATTGAGCCACTACTGTGTGCACATTGGGCCACTACTGTGTGCACATTGAGCCACTACTGTGTGCACATTGAGCCATTACTGTGTGCACATTGAGCCATTACTGTGTGCACATTGAGCCACTACTGTGTGCACATTGGGCCACTACTGTGTGCACATTGAGCAGGCATTCATAGTCTGCTGATTGGCAGATCGAAGCACCCTCAGTAACTGACATTCAAAGTCATACTCAGGTATACTAATTCAGCTGCACACAACATATGTGACGTGTCATCCAAGACCTGATCATACATCAATCGTAAAGGCCAGGAACATGCACAAAAAGCACAATCAAAACATACACATGCCACTGCAGAAACAATGAATTAGGTCTGGTATGCAAACGTAGTGCCAATAAACCATAACATGCTAGAAACTACCGAGCGAGTTATCAATTTGATACTGTCAAGAATGCGTAGGTGTTCATTAGGTATTTTTCTCATATGAAGAACAATAGGCAATTGTATAGCAGCAGTGTTCTTATTCACAGGAAAAAAATTACTAAACAAAGCTGATTGTTCCTCATCTCTGCTTATTGTTCCTCTGCACAAAAATTGATATGAAAAACACCAGCCACAGTCACACACAGCATATCAGAACAAAAACTAATTATCGATTGCGATCAATTGCCTATTCTGCTTTATCTCTCAGAGCATCACATAGATGACTGCTTCTCAATGTTTTTATATGGAACCATATGACTTGAATTTATTTTTACTGAACCAAGGCCTAAATTAAACATATCCTGGTTCATCTAGTGCCTATGAAGAACATAAAGTAAGTCCATAGTTTTAACCAATTCCTTAGCATTGCAATACTCAATCATATCGCGAGCACCTCTGATTCGAGTGGCGCTATATAAGAGCTCCATTACATTACATGTTGCAAGCTTATGACCAAGTATTTCAACCTTATACCAAATCATGCACAACTTCAGGATCAAATCACGCATCAACCTCAGGATCAAATCATGCTTCAAACGCAAAAGTGGGTTGTACGACATCATAAACAAACGGCATGAACAGATAAGTTGAAAACTACAATGCAATCCCCTTACAGCACTACCCATCAGAGCCACATCATATACCACATTATAAATAAAATGTTTGTGTGGCACGGCGGCTGATCGGTTATGTAACGTTCAGTGTGCGCTGACCGAGCGGGTTCGACCCTCAGCCGGGGAGTCACCATGTAGGGACCTTGAGCAAGTCCTTTGCGCACAATTGCTCTGAAGTACAACTGCAATTGTGCCGTCGAGGCGTGTGTATACACTTCTGAGCAAAAAATGTTGGAAGAAGGGTGGTATCAAATTTCAGAAATAAAGTCATAATCAGAATGTGTCACTCAAATTAAGTTAATTCTACAGCTGAAATATCTCCCATCTGAATGCATGCCATAATGATTCACTTTCTAAGGAGGTCCTGGTTTAATTGCTGTTACAAAATTAAGTGCAGAATACGTACCGAACTTGACATGGCCATTGGGCACAAATCGATTTATTACTGCAGTCAGAATCAAGCCCAGGACTCTTGAGTTGTAGTAAGTCAGATATACAGTCCAGACAATGGCCCCACAAATTGAAATCAACAGCCAGTATAATGTTGACTCTGGTCCGATCTCCTTCTCTAAATCTTGAATGATGTTGGTGTTGTTCCACTTTGTTGCCATTGTTATTGTAGACGCTTTAACACCTACAGAAACTATATACACTACAAGTAACTTATTGCTTAATTAGTAACGTACTGAAGTAGGTAAAGTAGTCAGTGGCAATTCAGTGCATTAGTCCCAAGTGAGCCACAACCGAAACAGACAGCAAACTAGGCCGCTGAGATAGGCTGGAAAAAACCCATAGCCAATCAGTTGCGCTAAGCACTACTATCCGTATACATAACTTATCCCCTACACCCCCACATGACGATAGAAGGAACTGATAAAGCTCCTATGATATATATGCCTTGATACGTTCACGCGATAATCGAAACTTGTCAAGTGATATAATGTGGGGCAATACGGTCATTAAGCAAGGCTAATTCGGAACATATTTGAACGAATATAATCATACATATTTGTGCCCAACATCGTCAATTTCTATATTAATCAACTTCCGGTTGATTGAAGTGAATAAGTAAGCCAATAAACCAATATTAATATAATGTGATATGTAAATGTATGCATCTTCTACAAGAAAACTTTACCAACTAACGGCAATTCAATCATCGGAAATCTTCAATTTGCAACTTAGCGCTCTTTCCCGAAGGCTCATCTGACCTGTGTTACTATTGTACCATAAATTCTGTAACGATGGATAGAGAATCCTGAGACAGCTAGATGATGGTGAGTAATAGGCAATGACCCTTCCAACATGCCCATATTGAGCCCATCTCCAAATTACATAGGCCCATGGGCTGGGGCTAGCCCATGTCAAGCCCATCTGGGCGTGAGATGAGGAGCCTATAATCCGAATTTTAAAAAAGGTGGGCGATGAATGGGCTTGTGGGCTTGGGCTGCCAACATCACACCCAGATGGAATTTTTTACTTAGCAGCCCATTAACCAACATTTGCAATATCCAATTTCATTGTGGGTGATTAGTGGGCTGGAGGGGTTGGGTGCCCAAGTCACGAACAGATGGGATTACGCTTAGTAGCCCATTAACCAGCTTTTGCAATATCCGACTTTTTGGTAGGCTATGAGTGGGTTCGAGGGCTTGGGATGCCCACATCACACCCAGATGGGATTATGCTTAGCAGCCCATTAACCAACATTAACAACATCCAAACTTTTGTGTTCGATGAGTGGGTTCGATGGCTTGGGATGCCCACATCACGCCTAAATGGGATCACGTTAGCAGCCCACTAACCAAGTTTTGCAATATCTGACTTTTTAGCTGGCAATGAATGGGCTCGAGGGATTGGGGTGCCACATCACACCAAGATGGGATTACGCTTCGCAGCCGATTGACCAACTTTTGCAATATCCGACTTTTTAGTAGGCGATTATTGGGATCGAGTGCTTGGGCTGCCCACATCACGCACAGATGGAATTAAGCTTCGCAGCCCATTAACCAACATTTGCTGTATCCAATTTCATTGTGGGCGAAGAGTGGACTGGAGGGGTTGGGCTGCACACATCACGCCCAGATGGGATTACGCTGCGCATCCGATTGACCAACTTTTGCAATATCAAACTTTTTAGCAGGCGATGATTGGGCTCGAGTGCTTGGCTGCCCATATCACGCCCAGATGGGATTATACTTCGCAGCCCATTGACCAACTTTTGCAATATCCAAATTTTTTGTGGGCGATTAATGGGTTCGCCAAGCTTGGGCTGCCCACATCACCCCCAGATGGGATTAGCAGCCCGATAAAAAAATTTCCAATATTCGAGAGCTTGGGCTGCCCACACCACACCTAGATGGGATTACGCTTCGCAGCCCATTAATCCACATTTGCAATATCCGACTTTTTAGTAGGCGACGAGTGGGTCCGTGGGATTGGGATGCCCACATCACACTCAGATGGGATTATGCTTAGCAGCCTTTTAACCAACATTTGCAATATCCAATTTCATTGCGGGCGATGAGTGGGCTGGAGGGGTTGGGCTGCCCACGTCACGCCCAGCTGGGATTATGGTTAGCAGGCCATTAACCAACATTGCAATGTCCAACTTATTATGGTCGATGTCTGTCTAATAATGA
This sequence comes from Bimastos eiseni, assembly GCA_959347315.1. Classification (NCBI taxonomy): domain Eukaryota; kingdom Metazoa; phylum Annelida; class Clitellata; order Crassiclitellata; family Lumbricidae; genus Bimastos; species Bimastos eiseni. Next base: position 44,788,166 of record OY365806.1, read on the forward strand.
TAATGGGATAAATCTTCGGCAAACATTTGGCATTGGTACTTTTCTATCAACGAAATTCTGTAAGCGCTGAGTACATAGCCTAAGATGGACGTGTTTCATTTGACGTAATAAGTGGATGCAACTTTAATACTTATAGCACTGGTTGATAAGTAAGTAAGTACAGCCTTTATTACGCCACAATGGGACATACAAATAATTGAAGCGTTCATTACATCGAGACGTAACATATATTTACATTGATGCTATGATTGATCGTTTTAAATAATATATAGCTAATGGATGAATCTGTTACAGACGAAAATTCGGCGCTGAAGGAAGCGAAAGCCTCAGTTCAACATCCAAACCCTTAAAAAAATGTAGTGACAGATAATCTATGTACGGGCACCGGTAAAATGCTGATCTGCTGCTTTGCTGATCGGGGTAGGTAAAATGCTGATCGGAAATGGTTGATTGGTCATGCTGATTGGTGGTTAAAATGCTGATTCGCTGATTGCTGATTTTCGTTTTTATAAACAACAATATGAAGAAACTTTTGAACAACTTTTATTGGCACATATCAAATCTGAAGGAACTCTTGAACAACTTTCATTTGCACATATCATGAATGTAGACATATATTGTTTTCTGTTAACGATGTTTTCTGTTAACACTACTAAACATCAACAATATACAGAAATTCATGAGCAGTTTTTACTTGCACACTTCACAAATGTTTGTGGGCGTTTGGTTAGGGTGTCAGTTACACCGATTGCCATTCTTGCTGCAACACTGATAGTAATGTGACTTTGCTGGATACGAACAAGTGGTTTTTGGAAAGAGTCGGTTCCTAAGTGCCCATGATGGTGAAGACAGAGAGTTGTGGATTTAGTGTGAGTTTGTTTGCTTGGATGATCCTGGATGCTCTAGAGGTGTCTTCACGCAAACACAGCCGAAGTTTATTTTTATATAATCTAATATTTGACTGGTGTTGAGTATGTTGGGAGAAGATTCCATAAATGGGATTGAATGGACAACAATCGAGTATTTGTGTGTGGATAAGAAGTGTCATAAGTTGTCGAGTTTGATTAAAAGAATCATGCTTAAATGGGAGCTAGACTAATAAAAAGAATTATGTTACGGGTAATTTACTACGCTAAATTAAGGTTTTATCTGGAAATACATTCTGTCGCATAGATCATTGCCACATTTTCTTACTTTGCTGATCCACAGTAACCCCAACAATATTTATAAACTTTTCAGTCATCCTTCTGAACATTTCACCATGAATAATGAATAATTGTTCCACATGTCGGTCGATTCTCAATTGCATTTACTGCTTGAGTAGTAAATAACTCGTAGATATCACTCATGTTTTCACTATATTCAAATTAAATGTATCCTAACTTTCCAAATGTCAACATTTCATTGGGTAGGTCCATTCAATCCCATATATATATATATATATATATATATATATATATATATATATATATATAGGTTATGATGTCTATGGTCAGTCAACTATTTCTGATTGACTTTACTGATAAACTGTGCTGTCTGTTTGTTGATGCATTCGGCGCATGCTCACTGTTAAAATACCTAGAATCGTTGTTAGGGTAGGGTCAGGTTAGGCATCATGAAAATCAGTGTCAGATTATGCGTCGTGAGGGTCGGTTAGGGTTAGAACTAATGTCGCTTTCAGATATGCATATAATATGCTTTCACGACGCATGATAATATCAATAATAATAATGTAGCTGTTTACAATACGTGTTAGTTGTCATTATTAGGGCTCATGTTCTAAACTGAATATGATAATGATTCTATTGTGTTTATTTAATATTGCCTACTAATAGTTCTCATGTTTTGAAATAGGCCTACTGACTGTGACAAAGCTTTTTTGTTGATATTATTCTTTGTATCGTCAGGTTCGCAGTTATTGGTCATACTGGAGGTCGCATGTTGAACTGTAAGAAGATACATCCAACACCTTGTGACAAACAACCTGACACTGCACTTCAATGTCTGTGGTCACCATGGCAAATGACCTTTCGGTACATCAAAGCTTTTTATTGTCATGAATGATTTTTTTATTGTATTATGCTACATTTAGAACTATGTGAATGACCTTCAGTTTGCATAGAGGATGAATCTAAAGTGGCAGAGAGTTCGATTGCAACATAAATAAAAATTTCACTTCTACATCCAAACACATTAAAAAATCAGTGGGTGGATACCTTTGCGCAGTCTTGACCTTGGGCACATGCACGCTGTTAAAGCGCCTTATTTTTATGCGTCCTGAGAGTCGGTTAGGGTCAGGTTATGCATCATGAGGGTTTTGTTAGGGTTAGGGCAGTTTTAGACGATATGTAATTTAGATGCAATTTTCTTATTTTTAAATTTATAGAGCATTGTTAATGGTTTAATAGGTGCTTTAGTGCTAATCTTGATAACTAGGCTGCATAACGAGTTCTAACTTCACAATCCTCTTATGAGGCAGAAATAAAAAGTTGTCAGGAGAGGGAAAAGACGATTTTGTAAAAAAAATGTGCTACTTTGTCATAGAGTGAAATAGCAGGTTGTTTATTTTGATTCAACAAGTGATACTGTCATTGTATGTTATGCAGCAACATAGTGCAAGTAACTGAAAAGATGACCAAAAGTCATGTGATACATCTGTGCAGTAGAATGTTTTTATGATAAACAGCATATACCTCGTATGTGCACAAACAGGAGCATTCCAAAGGTAGAAAAAGTTTTAGCAATAAGCTTTTTATTGTTTTATACAAAGTGAATTTGTCAGAGTGCATATTTTAACTTTTGCAGCAGATTAGTGCAAGGAATTACGATTTTGCTTAACTATGACACTTGGTACATGAGGCTAAACAAATGGATTAGTTTGGATGCAACACTTACATTTTATCTAATTAATTTTGAAGGCTAATGCCTACAGTCAAAATAAACTAGGATTCAATGATTTCTCAGTTGTGGGCCCTTCAAGATATAACGAGCTTCCACTAGAGCTCAGCTCTTTGCTTATGGCCCATCTGTCAAGTTTCTTGTGTCTTTGTTGTTAGTCGTGGCTGGGCTGGGAATGCTCATGATTTGGTTCTTGAAAGGACGCTATGTAAATGCTCAGAATGAATTAATGAAAGAAGGCGCTGCAGTGTATTATAGGTTGGTTTCTAATCGAAACTGTGATTCATTTAGTTGACCAATCACCTCTAACTTCTCCTCTAGCTGGTACCCTTTGACAATCATTGCAAGAAATGTTAGAAAGTATGTATTAGTATTATTCATTCAACAAGTCATACCGTGTAAACTCTTTTTTGATTCTGCATTGAACATGCTGGAAGCGACATTTCATAGCAAAACAATCCTTAATTTTCTTTAGGAACTATTGAATGGCACAGATAAAGCAGATGTGCAAACTCGGCACGATTAATTGGTATGGATGGAACACTGATATAATTTTAGTCATTCTGTCGGTCTAAATTCGGGTAGCCAGAGGTTGGCACCCACTGTTCCATGAGTCAGTGTGTACTCCGTCCCATGTTTAGAGTATTTTAAACGTTTAACATAAGTTACCATGACATCTCCAGAAGTTTTTCCTGGACACATATATTTGAGAAGTACATTAGAGGTTTTCCAGAATGGATGACAGGAAATATCCCTAAGCTCAACCAAGGGTTTTCAGACATTGATGTAAAGTATTGATGCAGATTATATTTAGCCTGCTATGAAAAACGTGGAACAACAGGTGGAAGGGTTAATAACTGACTAAATCCAGGAATAGATTAACTACATTCTAAATTCTCACATGAAGTCAGAAGAAATTGGAGCAGTATTGGCACATATATTCAATTAATCTGGAGAGGTGTCGCGAGAATGGAGAGATACTGTAATAGTTTAATTGTTCAAAGAGGTAAACAGAGGTGCACCATGTCAGTTTAACCAGTATTGTGTAAGGTTATGGAGAAAATTGTTGAGGATAATATAGCAGAGCATTTGAATGAGCATAATATTATTATGGGCCGTCAACATGGATCTACACAGACTGTGCTATAGAGATAAGATGAATAGGTGTGGACTAACAGCGTTGGAGGTTGAGAGGTGCCGAGAATACTCGAATTCCACCAAGCAAGGCAACTCGGGGGCATATGTATAAATTATTGGGCACATTGGATAGGTAATTAGGTATATTGATTATTTAAGAAAACGAAAGGAACTATTTAGGCAGAAATTCTTCAGTGCAAGAGTTGTCGACTTGTGGAATGGTTTGGATGATAATGGTGCCTCGATGTACATTATCGCAGTTTTTAAGAGGAACAAACCTGGGGCTGTTAAGCATGTTCCAGGTCAATTTGCAGTGGTTCTAAAACAGAGCAGCTGTCTTCTGAACCCCTTGTTATGTGATGTTATTCTCCAGAGAATGTAAATTGTATGGCTTGGCATGTCTAACAGTTTTACAGATAATAGTCTCCCATTCCATTGGTGATTAGACTTCAAAATGTCGATCCATTTACGTTCCATGATGCTTAATATGTGCTATAGCAATATCTTCTAACCATGATGCATCCAATTTTATTTGGAAATGCTTTCACATTAATTCTCTGTAAATTTATTTTTATGATGCATTCTCTTCAATTGGTAAACATTGTGTTTCCATGGCCTATATGACCTTTTTTGTTTGGTTTCTGTTACTACATACTCGGTTGGTGAGACTATGTCTTGCTGTATGCATTATTTGCATCTTTGACAACCTCAGAGCTATGTTCGACACCTGTTGCTCTCTGACAATGGGCTGAAGGGGACCATTATCCTCGATGACTGACCCAAATGGGACATTCTCCACATTGATTGCTTCAGTTGCAGTTTTTTGCTTAATGAATTCTGCTTCTTCTTCCATCGGCTTCTACTTCGGTGACCATATACATTTGCCTTCATGATTCTCTTGATGCCACTGTCCTCAATAGCCCGCTCCACAAGACCATACCACCTCAATCTGCCCTCTCGTATCTTGTCCGATATGCACACCACTCGCAGTGATTTCCTGATATCATTTCTTTTCCTATCCATTAGTGATATCCCCAGTATGTATTGTAGCATTCTCATTTCAGTTCTTTCCTCCTTTTAGTGTCCACACCTCTGCCCGATACATCAACACAGGTACAATCATTGTCTCAACCTAAACCAGAGGCTTCTACGCAGATGTCCGTGGAAGTAGACTGCTTCCAATAATTCCTTGGGGGGATAATAATCAGTGATCTTCGGGGGAATAATTTCATTAGTTATTTTATTTATTTATTATTAAATAAATAATTTATTTAACTAATACAATTAATTTACAAGAAAGGATTTTTTCACGAGAATAATTACTTGATGGAATCGAACATGCACATTACACCAGTAAGAAGATGGCAATGAACTTTCTAAGCCCATCATATGTATGCCTACAGCAACTCCTGTCGGTCATGAAGGTCTTGATAATAGAGCAAATTTTTGGTCGCATAAGGCAGAAGAGGTGTTTTATTATTGCCGATGGCACGTACGACAGCAGCAAGAAGAAGCAGCGGTGTTTCTAGGTCACTCCAGGGGTGTCAATCCCTCTGAGTGATATAGGCAAAACCCTGTCCCAAGAGCCAGGAAGGCAAGATATTCCCTAAGACGCAAAATATGTCACACCCCCTACATAAAATTGAAGACATTTGCCCCAAACCCCCCTTTTCAGGACGCTCTTGGGTCACTGCGTAGAAATGGACGACTACGGCCTTCCGTAACCAGCTCGAGCAACTTGTCAATGTCTCTTGTGTTGGAAACTGTTCAGGAACGTGGCTTTGTGAATTGATTCTTGATGCATTGACAGAAACAACCACAAACATTGATTAGGTAGCTGGACAAGGTTAGATGGAGCTGGGAACATAACATAACAAGGGTTTAAGGTGGTTCAATGTGACCTTTGATGATTAATAGCCCAATTTTCCAAGTTCCCTCTTAATTGCTGTTATAGTGTCCACTGAGACAGTAGGCTACTATCATCCAAACCACTTCACAAGTCTACAACTCCTCGATGAATTATTATAAAGGGTTAAGGACTAAGATACAAGATTTAAATTCTAAAGCTTAATCCATAAATTTTGATGGTCATCGCTTAAACCTTGTGATGCAATCAACAGTTTCGAGTTGTAACGAAATAAAGAATGAACTCGGGCTGTTGGAAAAACCCTATATAGGTTTTCCTGCAGGCACATGAAAATATTAATGCTACCTATTTGGTCGCCCAGAACAATGAAGCAAAATCGTCAACTGAAGTAGGTTGAATATACAAGCTGGAATAGTAGAATAGTAGCTTGCAGTTAATGCGACCATTCAAAGATTCTGTGTAGTAACCTACTATCCATGGGATTCCAGCCTCGAAGCCCTCTCTTCGTATACGGGTTAATACTCAGCGTCAGTTTCTGGACCCCATGACTTCTCACTACGCCTCAAAAATGTCAGATTCATTATTAGGCCTACTTTGTTTTCCTTCCAAGAGAGCAACGTCCACGTCACGTGGCAGCTTTTACTGCAGAAATCTACTTAACTGTGAATGACCATCTCATTGATGTACACATGACGAAAGAAGACAGAAATTATGATGAAGTGCATGCCTGCTGCCATAGGATGCATGGAGAGGGTTTGCAGCAACGAGACCATAGAACTGAAGAGAGAGTAGGCCTATTGCGCAAGACATGTGCGTTCTAGTACTAAATCAGCAGGCTCGTAGGCAAAGGATTGCGAAAAGTGACCAATTAAAGCGAAATCTGATCACTGTCTAGATTCTAGAAAGTTGCTGAAATTAAGTGAGTTTCCAGCATTAGCTTAGCTATTATAATGTTAGGCCTAAACCAAGAGGTTTAAGTTATTTAAGTTCAACATGTTGGCATTGTAACTGGGATAATCGGAAAATGAACACTTCATGCATCCATGTATATTAATTACCATGTATATTAATTAAGTAACGTTACTATGTTTTAAAGTACTTTCCAAGTGTAACAATGTTACTTACAATAGTAGTGTTACTTTCTATTGTAAAGTATTTTGTTAAGTAACATGACTACTGTGAATTTTTAGACAAAGCAATGTCTGAAATTCTGAATAGTCATAAACTGCTAGAAAAGTTGCTAATTATCTCTGAAATAATCTGCATTTAATCAGAAGTCCGTCATCCACTTCAAGGCTTGGTGGGGTGACCTTGCTTCCATCACCTTTGGGGGGGGGGGGGTAGAAGCCTCTGACCTAAACTTCACCTGCCTTACTAGCTACCCCTTTTTTCTGGAAACCGGGAAACTGCTTTGTCCTGATGCAACGCTCGTGAATATGTTTGTACTTTGGTGGCTTTAGAAGTTTGCAGATTGTGGTCGTTGAGCTGCGTCTAGATTTTTATCAAGAGCAATCTTATTTTGGCTGAATAATAATTGTTAAGGATAGAAAAAACACATGAGCGTCAACTTCAGAAATGAGCACTACTCTGCTATGCATATTTGTGTCTGCATTTTTAGCTGTTTCTATGAGATAGTTATTGTTTATTGTAACATATGATTTAGCTAGGAAGCTATTTTATGCTGTTTGATAATGAGCACCACTGGGATTTGATATCTTAGGTGCATCTTAAAAGAATCCACCGCTTGAGACAACGATGAAGGACGTAGAAGTAACCGTTGACAAGTGACTAACGAGTGTGCGCGATCGTGGAAGCAGTCGATTAAAGTGAAGCAATGCAGAAAACAAAGTCAGACGCTGTAGCTGAAGACGGACTATTATTGATCTTATGCCTTATTTTGCTCTGTAAATTGACGTTGACATTTCATTCATTTTGAATTTGTCATTGACAGATTTTTACACAATTGCTTTTTAAGAGTTTCATTTAGGACTTTATAGGATGTCTTCATTTTAGTCTGTGGACACTTCTGGAACTGAGAAATGCGTTTCTGATTGTTCAGTTCTGATTTATTTTATTATAATGGTTAAAAATTCACAATCTGATCTTTATGTCCGAAAGAACAACTGCATTATTGCTTTTAGTCATAAGTTTTATTTCTGCTGAACCTAATAATTTTAATAAGCTTCATGCTTGTGTTAATAAAACTTGAGTAGTGTGAATTATGTTTGAAATTTTCAGTTACACAATATGGGTTATTCATACCAATGGCTTTTGGTTGGTCAAATTGGCAGCCTAGTTGGGATGATTTGTAGGCTGCATTCCGTGTAGGCTTATTTGTGGGCTGTGGACTTGGGACTAAGGTGGAGTTTTTAGCCAAATTGATATTGACCCAGATGGGCTTCCCACTTTGGGCCCATATTGGAAGCCCATACAGGTCCCACACATGGAGCCCATCTAGAGCCAACATGGGCTTATTTGTGGGCTGCAAACTTTGGGCCAAGGTAGAACCCGTGGCCAAATTGACATCGAGCCCAGATGGGCTGCCAACATGGGGCAATATTGGAAGCCCATATGGGCTTCCCACCTGGGGCCAACCTTCAGCCCACACAGGCCCATTTGTGGGCTGCCCACTTTGGATCTATGTTAAGCCCGTGGCCAAATTGACATCGAGCCCATTTGGGCTCCCCACATGGATCCCTTATTGGAAGCCCATGTGAGCTTCCTACGTGGGGCCCATCTTATGCTGTCCTATTAGCCACGTTGGAAGCCATTTGGGCTTCCAACATGGGGCCCGTCTTAAGCCCACGTAGGCTCTTATGGGCTGTCCACTTGGGACCTAAGTTGACCCCGCGGCCAAATTGACATCGACCCCAGATGGGCCGCCCATGTGGGCCCCACCAAGTTGCCCACATGGGACCCAGATTGGTAGCAGATTGAGGTCGCTTAGAATTTAAAGTTAATATGCGAACGCAAACTCAGCCACCAGTTACAATAATATCATTTAAATTGTCGCTCTTTTGATTATGATGTTAGTCTCGTTAAATTAGTTTACTTACTTATTCGATAGTTTATTTATTATTGAAGGTATCATTATACCTATTATCGCCCCATTCATTTCATTAACTAGCTTTATTTATGGCCTTCTAGTGTTATATTTATTTAAATACAATATGGCTGGCATGCGTGCTCATTTTCAATGACTTGCTGTTACTTCGGAGTTTGAGCTTATTTACGACAATTCTTAAATCATCTGTTTCATATGTATGCGTGCAGTGATCGTAATCTTAAACACCATAATTTCTAAAGCGTTACTATAAAGAACAGCCTATTCACGAGCGCTGTGTCGTAGCTATCTATGTACAGAGAGCGTTGTACAGTGGAGATCCATGTCCAGTTGCCAGAGAGAGGAGGCAGAACGGCTGTTTGACAGGCTTTGTTGATTAAATACAAAACAACTGCTTTGTGATATTGCCCTTCTTACAAAATTCGAAGTCCACACACGCACAGATGGTGCCCCGACAGCTCTAACCAAACGGCCACCATGTATTCGCGTTGAGAATGAGAAAACTTGGGCGGAGGACAGGATTGATTAGAATAGGAACTCTTGAGAGGACCTATTTTTAATGGAAAACCTGTGCTAAATATCAGAGCTTGAGACAGCTTATAGCAGTGGCAGTAACTAATAATCTGTGGAATTCAGAGGAAAGTTCATTACGGAGTTGAGGTGCAGTGTGGTTTGTGGATCGATTGGAAAACTTGAGATGAATATTAACTGGGTACGGGAGAGAGTGAGATTGAGCAGGATGGCTGCATGCTGAAGAGTTTGCAAAGATACTTGACTGTGAGCATATTTGTGAATTGTAGGCTAGCAATAGGACTCTGAATTTGATGTGCTCGAGGATTTTCAGCCAGTGGAGTTATTTAAGGAAAGGGGCAAGGTGGTGAGGCTTGGGTGTATTGGTAGCAGCCTGGATGAGTGAATGTTTGAGGAGTTTGTAGTTTAATTTGAGTGACTTCAAGGTTGAGCACAAGGGAATTACAGGATAGAGGAATCGCAGTAATCAAGCTTGAAGCAGACGTATTAGGTTATAATGATGGAAGCATCTTTGAGGTAGATCACGGGTATATGACCCATGATCAACTTCAAAGCACTAAGCAGAGATTATAAAAGAAGAGATAGGAATCAAAGGTAATGACAAAATTGTCTCAGGCGATTCAGAGTTGAACGTAAGAGACGAAGAGTTGGTGGATGGGTCATTTGGTATTGTTATTATTATTATTGTTATTATAAATAAACAGACGATTTCTAAAGCGCCGTAACTCAGCCATGCTGCTACAAGGGCGCTTTACAATGACACGATCAACAAACTAACAAGAAAAACCATACTGTGACAATAACTACATCAGTTCAACAGGAATAGCCCTTCCTTAACAGGTGGGATTTGAGTCTAGTCCTAAAGATCTCAATCGATACTGCAGAACGCACTTCAGGCAGGAGGCTATTCCAGCAGTGCGGGCCGGCAACAGAGTATGTATAGAAGAGTTGAGGATTTTATTGATCTGATCTGGGAGACCAATGATAATTCTGTTTGGCAAGGTTGAGGAGGTAGAGGAGTCCTTTGTTGCTTACCTTGTTTTACCATCTGTAGTTGCTCCTTGTATTCAGCTTGCCTTCCATTAAGTCTCGTCTAGCAACACTGACCTCTACTAATCACAGCATCTTGTGATAATGACAAACATTCAATTAATCATTTGTATAATTTTGGAGGGCATCTACTTAGAGGTTAGATTTAGATTAACCACACCAAGTAGAACTTTTATCCATTTCAATATTGGTTTATGATTGCAATGAGTTGATTGATCGATGGCACAGGCACCAAGTGAGGAGTCCCTACTTAGGTCTTGAGTGCAAGTTCTATTACAATTATTTTGTTGGTTTCAAGTATGGGTATGGTTACTTAGGTTATAAATGCAAGTGAACTTGGTTACTGCAAGCACACACATATTTATTTCTTTAACATTTATGACTAAATCGATGATATATCTCTACTGATCAATTCATTAGACACATGCGAAAGTGAACAACATGTGACTGAATCATTATATATCTTTCAAAAGCCAATAAGCTCCACTGTTTTAGGTATCCTGAAACTCTCTATGTCCCCTATGCACGGACTAATATTAGGCTTGCCTCAATCAAATGCATAGGTCCGTGTATCTGCAACTCATTTCCCTCTTCAATTCGTCATAGCCTGAACAAATAAAAATTTTAATCTAGATGGAGGACATATATCTTGGAGGATATGAGTAACACATCTATGTAGGCAACTTTCTCTCTTCCTTTTACCTTCAGTCAGTTGCAACATTTATTGTTACTACATTGGGTGAGGATAGGCTGGTGGGGAGGGGCTGAGCATGGTGTGATCCAGAATCCCTACATTTTTCTCTTGACTCAATTATTGCTAATTTAGAAGGCTGTACAATTGTTACATATATTTTTGTATTGTATGTCTCCTAGTTAAGCATTGTCATGAAATGGAAATTGTTGTTTTTTGGCCGGATATGCCTTTGTAAGCTGTTACCTTTCCATTTGATTTACCAAAAGTTGGCAAAAATCTGTTTATTTTTAAATTGTTGCAACTTCCAGGTGGCCCTAACTAGCAGGAACAATTGATCTCTAATTGGACCTCCTGGCAGTCTAACTTTGCTGTTTTTTCTCTATCGTGCATTTTGTTCATTGCCTATGATTGATTGCCGAATAAACGAATAAACAAGCAATAAACAAACAAGCTATTTGACACAGTTTTGTCTGTTTCAACGAATCCAGCTTTGATAGTGATGCTATGGCCCTGCAGAATTCCCTACAGGAGTCAGGAGCAACGGCCTTGTTAAAAAGAGCAGTGGAGTTGGACAGGGAAGGACGACTGCACGAGTCACTGATCAGTTATCAAGCCGGACTTGAACAGTTACTGCAAGTGCTTAAAGGTGCATTTTTACATCTGAAAAATACGATCACGTTGGCTTTACATATTGCATGTTGCTGAATATTTTATTTATTTCTTGTGATGTTGGATTTCTGGAATATCAGCTAGCCAACATTGTATGAGACCTACGAGTGGCAGTTATATGTTTGGGGAGAATGTACTTTAGATGAGAGATAGTTTGAACTAGTGAGGAAAGTTTCTCTCTGCACCAACTTCCTAATGTGTTGAGACAAATTCTGAGGATTATTCTTGTATTAGATGAATAGCAGTTACCTAGCATTACATTGTCTAACTTTGCTGGCTAATTAATTGACAGTGTATGCTGAATTGACATTGGAAATGTCTCCATTTCTTGAGTGCAGGTACAAAAAGCGATGAAGGAAGGCAGCATCTTCGAACTAAGGTCAAGGAGTACATGGACCGTGCCGAAGCAATACGGAAACTGATTGACGAACAGAAAGAAAGTAATGCCGCATGTATCGATGCATCTGCTTGTACAGAAATTGGTATATAGCATCTTTTAGGAATCCGACAAAGCCTGAAGTATGTTAAATATAAGCCAATTGCACTGACTCTGCATGACTGTTCAATCTTAAGGATAAATATTTTATGTGACTTGCTTAGTGGATGATTGAGTGAATGGTTCAACAATTGTCCAACTGCCTATAATGTTTTTAATAGAGTTTTTTCGTGCATGTCAGTCTGTGAAAATGCAAAAGTCATTGGAAATGTGCTTCAGTACACATCCTGTCAATGCCAGGTGTTTTGATCTTACAATACCATAGAAATTATCAGGTTACATTAGAAGAGCCTTATTGGCTCTATCTATGAAATCATGTATTTTATTAATCTATCCATAGAAACACCTAGTGTATAAATCTTTATACTTGACATTTTAATTGCATTTTTTTAACATCTGTTTCCCTCTTCACCAACTCACTAATTTTTTTTTGTATTGATCTAATATTTTTTTGCTTGGCTGTCTTTCCCATTTGTCCTCTGTTGCTGCCTGGTTTTACCATCTGTAGTTACTCCTTGCATTCAGCTTGCCCTCCATTAAATCTCGTCTAGCAACACTGACCTCAACTAATCACAGCATCTTGTGATAATGAAAAACATTCAATTAATCATTTGTATAATTTTGTCGATTTAAGATAGACCAGAAATTATTTGAACTGTTTATGCCTGGAATGAACAGGTGGAAAATATCATGAAGAGGTGCACGTAGAGAACGATTCATATGGCCACAGCTACGAAGCCACATTTGGACGATTTCTTGACAGTTCAGTAACAGAAGTTGAAGTTGAGGATCCTTATATTCGGAGTCACCGTCAAGTTAGTCACAAAGACATCTATTTATTTTTAGTATTATTATTATTAGTAGTAGTACTAGTATAGTTATTGATAATATTTTAATTTGATTTATGTACTTAATAATCGTTATTATTGAGTACTAAGCTTATAGTGTATTATGGTAAGTGAGAATTTGAGACAAGAGAAAGAAATAATGCAACAGGAACAATTTGAGCACTTCAATGTTTGCGTTAAGTAATGATCGAATTTAGATGGAATATTTTGGTTCGGCGTCTCCAATAGAATATGATTGCGGACTGTCATTTTTTTCTATGATACGACTGTGATAAGATAAAAAAAGTTGAAGGTAGGTAAATTGAAATGCATCTGAGGAGTTTTTCTTGGAGAGGGAAACGTTCTCTTTACTCTATTCTCGTCACTCTTGTTCATGCATGTGTGTTGAGGCTCCTCAGAGCATCAATTGGCTATATCAGAATCATAACCCCAGCAGTCAAATTATTCTGAATTGATATTTATTTATCAACTCTTATTTCTTGCCATGGTACTTCTCTGCCAAGAAAGGATAGAAGGACTGAGCAGGCACCAAGCTATGGTATTCCATTCAAGTGCTAACTTGATTATATTTTGCTTAGCTTGGATCTTCCATTGTGGAATTTCTCTGTGCAATATGAGGTGTCATAAATTCTTTGATTAAATCATTAATAGAAGGATTTTATTATGTTTTCTGAAAAAGGCCTTAGCTGGTAATGTTTTCATTTCCAGGTTTGCAATTTCTTGCGATTTTGTGAGATGCTCCTGACCTCTAAAGCTAAAATTCAACGGATCAAGCTAGTGACAGGAATGGATGAGGTTGGTACTATTTTATTTGACTTTGACCATTTCATCATGAAACTTAAGTTTAAATTACTATTTTATTCTATTCTATTTACGGACTTATAATCACTTTTCACAGTACAACCTAATCAGAGGCGCTCCCTGTGCATAGAAACAATTAAATGAGGCAGATATAGTTTAAGTACTGAGCTTTCAAGTACAAGTGCTTAGGTCTCAAGTATAAAGTACATTAAAGTATTTAGGTTCTAATAAAAGTGCATGAGGCTACTGCAAGAACAAGGACATATTTATTGTTTGATAATTAAGGCTTAGGTTACAGCAAGGACATATTTACACTAATCATATCATAAGAAACATGCACTCATTAGAATTGCTCTTGAGAAATAAGTGATAGTGAAGTGAGCCTCATATCTCTTCTGTTTGATCGATATGTCTTTAATCTTATAGTCTCAAGTACAGGCAGTGTTGGATAGCTAGTTGCAGTTACTAGCTACTGGAAAGGGAAAAGTAATGCAAAGTAATTACATTTTTAGCATAAGAGTTTTCTCATAAAAGTAATCAGTTCCTGCTGTGCAAAACTAGTTACAGTAATTCATTACAAGTAACATGGTAATTCACAACACTGAGTACAGGTGCAAGCACTTATCTCTCAAGTAAGAGTCAAACGTAATTAAAAACTGTACTTGAGTTGTGCTCAAGTACTTGTATCTGAACATGCATGTTGTGACTTTAATAACTTCTTACATAAACTGAGTTCACTAGATGGCTCATTTTGGAACAAACATTTTTGTGCTAGTGGTTTTATATGGAAATAAATAAATGTATTCTATTGTTTAAAATGAATGGATACTGAAGAGTGGAATTTAAGCTCTTGTTTTTTTTTAAGTAGAGCTTGGATGCTCAGAAGACTCAAAGTTTGGCATTATCAGAATTAGCAACAAGCCTACAAGAACATCATGTGGATCTCAAAGTTGAATATTCTCATACCCTGCATGATCGTGAAATTCGGTTGGTTATAAATTGTTGTCTATATTCAAACATTTAGCTACTATTTATGTTGCAGTTCAGACTTCAGACTACTTTGTATGGTATAAATAGTAAGATACATAATTATATCCATCTATACAAACAAATATACTTACATGCAGATTTGCCTCCATTTGGCCTTAAAGTGGCACCTATTCAAATTATGCATACTAAATTCTGTATTGCAGCAGTTTAGTTAAATGTCATCATGTGTTGCTTTATACACAGACGTCCAACAACTAATTCACTCAAAGTAAACAGTTAAAGCAATTAGTTTACTACAAAGCGTTTCAAGGGATCACGATTCAAAAAGGTCTCAAATTTTAGAATCGAGTGGATAACTGCCATCCAATTCGTTTATGAGTCGACTATCAAGGCTTTGCCGGTCTTTAAGTCACAGTTTTGTTTGTTATATTAAATAACCAACCGCCTGGCATCTGTAGGTCCTAACCACCAGTAGTCGATTGAGTAAGGATAGGATGTGCAATGAAAGCACAATATTCTTTCGAGCATGGCCGCTTTTGTCCACTGAATGGGTCCATGACTGCCAAGGGCCGTGAAACTGAAATGCATAATTATAATTATGACAATATTGCTATCAATGTAGCCATTTAAAATGAATTTCTTTCTCTCCAGACATTTTTAAACACCTGAAGGATGATATCTGATATAATATTATGATAATTATGATAATAATTATAATGATAGTCGATTCATAAGCGAATTGGACGGCAATGATCGATTGCCATTGTTTGTGTTCTGAGTTAGCTATTTGTTTATCAAGTATATTTTGAAACAATTTATTTTGTGATGGTAAATGATTAACTTATTGAAATTGAACTTTGATTTCAGATTTAGCAATGGCTGGATTATCAAAATCGGTCGAGGTTTGGATTACTTTAAAGCAGGAGGAAAATACTGCATTGGTTCCTTTGATTTGTCACTTAGAAAGTGCCATGAAACAACAATCAATATATTCCATCGAAATTTTACCAAAGCTGTATAGGTGACGAGATTTGTTGGAATATTTCGTGAAGAAAGTTCTTGATGTATTAATATGATTGTTTATATGAATTAATCATGATGATTCTAATCAAATGTGTCCAAATTATTCTTCGAGGAAAATAGGCGCCGTCCATAAATAACATCATGCGCGTAGGGGAAGAGTCACACATTTGTGATGATATATGAGGGGAGGGGGTCCAAGAGATATGTCGTCACATCATCACATAAATCATAAAAATGCGTAATTTTATTAAAAGCTATCGCTCAAATAAACAAGTTCCACTTAATTAACAGTAATTGTTACAACAATTTAACAACACTAATTATGATTATTGTATTCTTAATTTTTGGATTGTTTACTTTTACACCCAGTGTCAGTTTTGGGGTTTTGGAAGTGATGCAGCCATTGTGTGACCCACAAGCAGGAGGCAATTATTCTGCCAAAGCGCATCAGGCCACAAAGAATCTCTGCACATCGGCAACTTGAATTACTGGTAATAATCACAGATGAAGAAAATGGACAGAGTGTAGAGTGGATAGACGAAAAAAGCTGGAATCTGAATTGAATATCCATTGAACAGTATGATGAGGTCCAAGCTCTCTCTATTTTTTCGATGAAGGAATATTTTCCTTCCTTGTGGGAGAATGGAGAAGCATAACTTTGGATTGTTTAAAGTTATTGTTATTAACATTTTTTTTTAAATGTAATGATACTACAAGAGCTTTCCATCTCGTGGAATGCATAGTGAGTAATAATTTACTTTCTCCTCTTCATTTTACTATATATATATATATATATATATATATATATATATATATATATATATATATATTATAGTTCTAAGGCTTTTTTGTCATAATTGCTTTTTTGATAATTATAAGATAATTTGCATATAACATTTTGGACTTTGAGATGAGGGGAGTGGCTATGAATTTTGTGATTAGGGAAAGGTCAAAATTCGTCACAAATTGTGTGAGGTTTATGGACGGCCCATACCACATAGTAGTGTTTTAGAGCAACAATCCGTATTTAAAAAATATGTCAATGAATTACATTACCATGTTACAATACATTACAATACTGCAAAGGAATAGACACATTACAATACTGCAAAAGGAAGAGTTATTACAAAGCTGATACACCACAGTAAGTTATGTGAAATGAAAATTGTTTGTCTACTGGCATGGAGTCGATGAGTTTATCACAGCTATGTTTGGTTGTCGTCACTTTGTTGCAGACCTTAGTAGCAGCTGACCGTAACGTCTTAATTTTTTTTATTTTAATTACTTTTAGGAATGGTATACCCATACCTAACTAACGATAATGGGACCTAAATAGCGAGTTAGCTTCTCCTAGCTGTAAACATAACAAGGACTTACCCTCTGGCCTTACAACGGAAAGATTGCAAGTTGAATAATTAAAAACCACATTGTCCTAATTAACAGCTTTCTCCATCCTGTCTGTAAACTGTCATTAGTCTTGATGAATTCAAAATAATTGCTATTCGTCTCTTCGGTGTGTTACCGAAGACGTCGATCTGCTACTTTACTGTGAGAATATATGAACACTTTAATTTTTAAAAGAACTTTCATTACACATGGCTTGTATAGATAAATAATCGCGTTCGATTTTGATAAAAGTAAAGCGCTAGATAACTGATCCGCTCCGTGAATTATTTTCGCGGTTTGCGATATTAAATTTTTTGTAAGACGGCAGATGGTGCGTTTAAAATAAAGATCAGATTTGGCTGTTGAAAGTTTGACCGAGTCGTTGAACTGCGAGAAGTTTAAGATAAATTAATAATTTGAGTCAAGTTATTTGAACTTTTCAAATATTTCGCAGTCTAATAAAGGTAATTTATATACTAGTGACGTAATAGTACATTTCAACGTCGTCCTGTGTAGCAATAGTTTTGGTTGATTTGTTCTTCAAAAGCGTCTACTTTATCAGATAGTTTTTCGTGCTTTTACACTTGAATTTGAGGTGTATTGTTCCGTAGTTTTGTGTGTCACTTCTCCCCTGGATTTTTTTAATTTAAAAACGTTGCATGATCTGGTCAAGAGTTTGTTTGCCCTAGTCCCAGATTTGACACATTTGCCAAAATTTAATGTCGCTTAAAAGAAACAATCTTGTCGCAATCCAACTGAACTCAAAGTAAATAAAAGAGGATCCATCTTTTTCGAGGTCTTGTTTGACGTTTAATTTAGGGTAATTGCCTAGTTGAGCGTCCCAAATTATTTTAACAATTGTCCACCGAAATTGTTGCACACATACTACCAAGAACGCACATTGTGTCGGATGGCTGGGTTGCCTATGCTAACATTCCCATGATCTGTCAGGGATTATATATGCATTCGGTTGTCATTCATCAACAAAACTTCGTCGATCCTCAGGACAACACTGTCCACACACAAAATGTTGATAACATGTGGATGAGAGCCAAGAGAAAGCTGAATAGGCAGTTTGGTACAAGCAGCAGACTATTCCCATCATATCTTCATGAGTTCATGTTCAGAAATTCTGTATGTGTTTCGAACATTTCTGACTGGCATGCAGGAAAGTTACCCTGTTTAGGCATTGTGTTCAGGTTTTGTTTTAACCCTTTAACGACTAGCATGTACTAAAATGTATGGGAAAAATATTTATTTGGTCGTTAAAGGGTTAAACTTGACTCTTACACTGTTTGTGATGGTGTGGCTTGCATCAGGACACAATGTTGCCCAAGTTGTATGATTTGCTTAAGTAAACAGGTGTTGTTTTAAATATCTTTAAAGTAATGGAAAAAAATGTTAAAATAATTTGGGACGCTCAATATTCTTTAATTACCTAATTTAGTTTATCGGGTTTCTTAGCTGATCTTTTATTATGGCTGGCGATTTATAGGCTTACTTATAGTTCTGGGGCTCCAACTTATGCTTAATATTTTGATCTTTTGGTCTGCTGCCTTTAGTCAGAAGAAAATACTTCCCGCGTGTGATTGACACAAAGGAGTAAGTAAGATGAAAGTTCGTATATGTATAAAAACTTCCTTGACCCTAAATGACCCTCAAAACGCCTGACCTGACACTAACCAACCGTCATGATGCTTAACCTGACCCTGACCGACTCTCACGACGCATAATTATAAGAAATTATAGGGTTTTAGAGTGAAGATGGGCTAAAGGTTGTGCAGAGATTTCCACACAAGCCAGTCTAAAAAGATTATGCATAAGTTGGAGTCCTCGGAACTATACATAAGCCAATTTGTATTAGTCTAGAAGGAGCGCCTCCATCACAGGTTCAGACTATCATTGTCGTTGGTTATATTTCACTATTAATTTAGCCTTTGCCAGTGTAATTCTTTCATTGCTCGCTTTGCAACCTCGATACACGTCTTAGGGAGTGTGTTAACGTTAAACATGGCACAGCGGTGTTGGCATAGAGGACATCTGTGGTGCTGGTTGGATCGTTCCATTTAAAATCAGCCAGTAAAATAGTTACTGCTACCACAGTAACCACACCCTAAGTATTTGCTGTAAGTTTTAGATAAAGTACATGCAAAATTATGAATTAATGTGAACATTTTAGCAGAATATCTCTTAATGTGATCAATATAATAATTTTTTAAGTTAATAAACAAAAAGCAGATGACAAGATAATGACATGATTTACGATGTTCTATTATGTTTCGGCTAGAGGGCCGAAAAGAGACCCGTTCCACCCTAAGGTTGACTCGATAGACAGCAGTTTTTTTTAAAAATGAGATGTGTAACGTAATGGACATCCTGTGTGGCTGCCGATGGTTAAATTTGACTTGTAATAATATTCATTCGACCTGTACTTGTAATAATCCTGCGGCTTGTCAGTTTTAAATTGAATGTAAATTATTATTAAATTAGTAATTACATTTGTTGCTAGAGTTTTCTATTTATTAATAGATGACACAGAAGTTTTTAAATTTAGAAGTTATATCAAATGTAAGTAAACATAAAACTGGTTAAGAGCTGTGATATGTCTAGTAGGTAAATAAATTAATGAGTATCTAAATAGTTATATAAAATCACAGGTATGTATGCTAAGGCAATTATGTATGCTAAGGCAATTAGAAATTGCATGAATATGTTATAGCAAATTAACTACTAAGCTTACTAAACCAGCTAGCATCTGATTAAGTAAAGATACTGGCATAAGAAAGTGAGTGATTGAACACCACTACTAACTATTGTCTTTTGCCAGTTGGCTGCAGAATAAAAGGAATGTGCTGTTGTGAGCAGGGGCTGCGATCCGGGGAGGTCGAGGGGGACAAGTCCCCACCTTTTGCAGAGAGGGGACAAGTTATACATGTGTCCCCCCACATTTCCTACCCTACTCATTGGATGTCCCCCCACCTGTCAAACGAGATTGCCGCCTCTGGTTGTGAGACTTTACTCTGAATCAAAGTGATTTTTCTGATTGAATCTAGGTATTCGTTTGCTCTGAAGGTGGCAATGGCACAAAGGGCTGTGCAACAGCAGCAACAGGCCTTAAAGCAAGGCAACACTCTGTTTAGCCACAGAGGTCCAACTTGCGTCTGCTTTCGTCCACAGCAGGAAGTCTACTGCATGGACTGTGGTCACTCGTTTCGAGGACGCCAGAGGATGCACTGCCCTGTGCATCCGATGACCATGTTTCTCTTGGACGTCCCCTGCTGTCCGACCTGTACGTCGCAACATATCACAGAGAGACCTAAGTTCTAATGGATTCAGCAAACATCTGGATGATTGTGTATGATTTGCAGGACATCTATTTCAGGGGGTCTTGATTTTGTGCTCATTAAAGACTTTGTGACTTTTCTAAAGTGGCTCATCTACTTGTTTGAAAAACTAAATATTCATTTTGTTTCATGTTTAAAAATGCATCATGTGATTCCAACATGATAAACATGACATTTACAGTTTCAATTGGACAGTTATTTTCATTGTAGGCTTATCATAAGCCAATTGTGTTCATAGTGTGTGATATTATTTTTTTTCCTTAAATAACATCGTTTATATGGTAAAAGTAAATGTAGTAACCATAACTACATTAATAATAATTCTACTAGTCATAATGAGGCAATTTATGTAGAACTATAGAGCATCTGTGGCTCTAGAAAACAGCGCATGCATGAGGTAAAAGGATCTGTGGATGGTTGTATATGGTAGGTCATGAGCTGTGATTTGAATGGTTCCAGAAATAGTGCAGTCATTGTCACATGATCTGGATGACTGTTCCATGTTCAGCGCAGTGAAAACTGACTGCAGGACATGTAGCTGCATTTTCAGTTAGCCAACATCCATCTAGGTTGTCTGCTACTTTAATGCGATGTCAGAGATATAGTCAGGCTTTGGGTGATTCCGTATTTTATAATTTGTGCAGTTTTCATGTAATTCGCTGTATGATGAACATGCAATTGTTACCAAGCAGTTCAGTGCTAGGATTCTTTTCTCCATGTACAATGTTGTTTTTGTTGATTGAACAGAATGTTTTTCTGTTGTGGCAGTAATGCTGTTTATATTTTATTCACAGACCATATTATTTTATTGTTATTATTTCTGTTATGTTAATATTGGTTGTTGTTTTTCCATAAATTTAACTTTTTGGGGTAATATTATTTTGTTGCAAATGCTTTAGCAAGATTTTTGAAGTGGATAGGTGCCCATTCTACAATCAATCCTTTAAAATATTGTTTATAAAACTGTCACCTAACAACAGTCACCTCAGTAGCTAGGATGCTTGTAAATTGTATCTTTTAGTAAGATTTTGTCACCTCCAGCTGGGCCATACTCTTGAAAATATTTCTGTCTATGGCAGTGGCATTGTTAGAAGCTATTTTGTCTTTGAACATTCTTGTCACTATATGTTGGACAAAAGAAGTGAAGTGATAATGTAGATGAGATAAATAAGATAATTGGCTTTGTTTCTGTGGCATGCTTAAAATTTAAATATGCTGAGCTGAATATCCAGCATATTTTGTCTAGACTTCATTCATCATAAAAGAACATATGTTTCTTAAGAAGTACCGGTTTCTGTTTTTCTAATATTGCTGTCATTATTTGAAGTTGTTTCTGTTGATTAAACTCAATTTCATGTTTATGTTGTTTCTATACATATTCTAATTTTCATGTTCTGTTCACTTATATGTGTCCTACTTGTATTTTGTTGATTTGCACAGAGAACATTATAAGCCATTTTTTGTTTTTGACCTTTAGAAAAGTAGCTGCTTATTTTGCCTTCCTAAATTTGATACCTGGTTTATTGAGGATTTGTCATTACTGGTTGTAATTATTCGTATTTATGATATACCATGGTCTGAGAAACTTAGATGAAGGTTCTATTCTAGGTGTGGCAATATTACATGGCTTGTAACAGCTGAAAAAGCAGTGAGAAAATGGCAGTTGCTGTATGGATACAGTATTATGTTATTTCCAGTTTAGATGGATGTGAATTGTTAGAAAAGTATAACAACAATAAATTGTGATTATCCCTGCATCTGTAAATATAATAATACTCTAGAAACTTCCACAATTTAGTCGTTTAATTTTCATATCCTGAAGATGCTGTTCTGCATTTTATCGATCTGTGTTCTTGTTTGAATAGCGATGGTTGAAGATTTACGAGAGATTTGTCTAATGCACTTGTTGTTTCTGAGAAGCATAGTCTTTGAGTACTCTTGTATATATGTGTGTGTGTTTGTGTAACACTGCAGTTTATATACATGTACAGTCGACATGCATGTGATGTTTTCCAAACCTAAAGGTTTAGCAGTTTTAATTTGTGTTAAAAAATTTCTGAAGCCAGAGATCTGTTGGTTTTAATTCCAGCTTACTAGTATTCTGCAGTTGTTTTTCCTGCCCAGTGTTTGTATTTTTATAGCTTTTTTCTTCACTCTTAAGTAATCAGTTAAAGTGCCAGAATAATTTTTTGCAACTATTATGTAGTCTTTTTGTCACTTTACTGCTTTGATAAATTACTCTCTTTCTCTGTGTCTGTCTCTGTGTCTTTTTCTCTGTATCTACCCTGCCTCTCTCTATCGCTCTCTCTCTTTCACCAGTGGAACCACTGAGCAGAACTAGCTTCACAGTGCTCCAACCAAAGTGATAAATGAAAAGTGAGTCCATCCTGTACTGTGGTTTTGTCGCATGATCCTAGCTTTTGGCGTTTTGCTCTGAAACTTTGTGTTTAACCTCTGACAAGCAATAGCTGGCCAAGGCTTTTCCCCAGCCAAGTAGTCTCTGGCCAGTGCCGACTAGTAGACCCATGCCGGTTCTGCACTTTTACCTCATTTATAATTATGGGTCAGGTGAGATTAAAGACCTAATTTTCTCTCCCAATAATTCTCCATTCAAATTTCAATGTTGTATGTAATGATATTGTTAAGCCACACATGCATGGATGCTCATTCAGTCACAGACTGGTAAAAATATGGTGTTTTAAAATGCAAATACGCCACCACTGATCATATTTATGACTAAATATCTATAAATAGTTCTAAATTATTTGCGAAGTAAGTAAGACTGCCTAAAATCTTGGTGTATTAATGACGCTGGGCGACATCTGTAGGTAAGGAAACAAACGTGGGAAACATGCACGAGTTCCCCTTTCTTATCTCTGCGTGAACTTTTCAATCAACTAGGTCGATCTGAGTTTTATAGCGCAAGAATTTCAGTCGCACTTTTAGATTTCAAGCGACGTCGTTCGATTACGTTAAATTACACCTTCAAAAATTAAATAAATTAATAAGTGAAACAAATATCATTATATAATAAATTCAAACAATCAATTCCACAATTTACTTGCACTTAATATGATCGATATAACAATAACGTAGCGCAATATAAATGCAACCTACAAGGGGCATTAACTGTGCCTTGAAGGTCATTAATGTCAGCGTGTTTCATCAGCTAACTGACAGGTTCTTTACCTTCGTCGTTTTCTTAAAGTTGTGAGGTAATAAATAAAGACCAGGTAATATTCACCAATGTATTTTGCGCGTTGAAAGCTTGAAAGTCACAACGTTTGCAAATCACGATTTTAGCGAGCACACACTAGATTAGGTAGGGCGAGGCGGTGTTTGGCGTTTCGTTGTTTGCCTTAGCAGATTTCTCTAAACGCAGCTAATTTGTATATTCTGTTAAAGTCTCTCTGGAGATTTGTTATACTGGTATAAATGGAAAGTCTAGATTTGTTGCATTGAAATTTACGAAACTGGGAAGCTGCCATCGCGTTTTAGCTCATTGCAGATTATTTTAATTATTGAATCTAGTTAGTTCAATGGGCGTTGGCGATTCGGCAGTCTTCTGATTGCGTAAGGCAGTTCACTTGCCCGCATTAAGCAACCAGCATACCCCGCCTGCTAGTAGAACCAATTCATCTTGCTAATTTGATGTTCTCTCAAGTTATTTTAGCCACAGGAAGCAGGTGCTTTTTATAATTTAATAGCTGCCTGTGTTAGAAATCGTAAGGGCGTCATCTACACCCCTATCTGGCCCCAACAGGGCACCCATTTGGACTCCATGAGACTTTGGCCGCCGACCGGAGTGTTCCTTGAACGTCGGGTTTTCCCGCGTCGTCGAACTTTCCCACGCTGTACAGTGTAGTCTCATCGGATGAGGGAAAGCGTAACACAAATAGCAGTTTATTTTTTGCGTTCATTAGAATGATCACTCTGAATGATCGGAAGGGGTAACATTTTAGGATCGTGAACACCCTATATGTGTTCTGGGCTGCTGAAAAGTATTCATGCAAAATTTGGGAGCAATCGGTCAAGTGTATCAAAAGTTTTGGAGGAACAAGCATAGTTACATAGACACTTCTTCTTTATGGGTATAGATGATGGGATAGTTGTCAAATTTTTTATGCCTTTTAGGGTGTTCTTGTTGTTCTGCAAATGGTTTGCACAGGTTTGCACAGCATAGCTTTACATGAAACTACCATCACCCATTTGCATCCTATTTAGCAAAGATATTATGCAATGATAAAGCAGTCAGTGCATCATATGATCGCTTTGATTTTGAGCTGCACTTCAAAAATTATAAAATGTAGGATTTTGTTCAGCACTTTTTTTGCAAACAGGTGCTTCATGTGTCAGAGCATTTTGTGTTGTGCCTCTCACAAAGTTGCACAGGCATGGTTATGTGAAAATTGCAATTTTCTTACTTGAATTTGGGTTTGATTATATTCGCATTGGTTATGATCAAGTAGTAGAGGGTGAATGTAATCTTAGTGGTTAGTGTGTCGCACTGTCAGTTGGTAGGCTAGGAGTTCAAATGCTGCTGGAGCAGCACATGTTAAAGACTTTCTTTATTTTTACCCAATGACCAACTTGGTTATAAGTACACTGCTCATATGCAGAAGATTATTGTATTATACTGTACTGTATTTATTCATTTATATGGCACCACTCACAGCAGTGATCATTCAATAATACTCCTATGTGAAGTCCTAGTAGTTGAACAAGGTTTTGATGATTGAGAATGATGTAGGAAGAGACCCAGAAAGAATGGTAACAAGTAGAGATGAGGGAAGGGCATTCCACGGGAAAACAAGTTCATTGAAAAATTCATTGAAATTTATATAGTGCCCTTTCAACTTTTCAAGGTAACTACTGAAAGGTGCTCGCAACTTCAACTCGGATAAAAGGGATTTTTTGAACGAACTCCAGAGGGCAAGAGTTTGCGATAGATTTGCAAATTTACTACTGGTGGTAAACGATCTAGTCTGAGCTAGAGAGGTCTTAATTTACTGAACAAACAGAACATGCCAGTTCAGTAACTGAGAAGCTGAAGAAGGAAGGGAGTTAATGTGATCCATGAGATATTTTCGAACAATGAGAAGAATGAGCTTAGGGACACCTTATGAATGGGATTAGGGAAACTTGGCTCAGATACTCTGCCTGGCCGAGTTTCATAGTACTTGGCATTACTCGGAGTCGTGAAAAACAATTGGTCTGAGTATTAATAGAAATTGACTTTCCGATTTTCTGTTTTTAAAAGAAAAAACTGATTTCTTTATTTACAAAGCAGCAATCGCATTTATTTTTTTTATTGCTTTGTAACATTCATGGTGAAAAAGAAAAAAATGGCAGAAAACAGATAAATTCATGCATTGTCTTGTATAGTCAGATTAGGAGCTCCTGTGATGTGTTTTCTTAAAAAGCACTGTATAGAAAGTACTTATAGTTATTGTGAAGTACTTTTTAAAAATAGTTGAATATGGCTGTTAACATTTCTATAATGGTGCATTATAAGTTCAGATGTTTCATACGCATTAGCAACATCAGTTCAGATTCCCAGAAGACTATTCTAGAAAGACATGGTTTTGGCATTTTGCCCATATTAGTGTTGATTATTTGCTGACACTACTTGTATTGTTGTAGTCATTGAAGGCAAAGAAACTGCTGTGCTACCATAAATCTTTAAGTATTTTGGATATAATTTTATCATGGTGGTGTCAGTAGGTCTGATCTATTTTGTTTTTGTAGAAAATGCCTTGTCAGTCAAAAATCGCGGAATTCCTGCCCTGTGGTTATGGCTACGTTGTTCTGACGGCTACTGGCAGCGTCTTTGTCAACATGTGGTTGGCGTTAAACGTCGTACAGGCGCGCAAGAAGTTCAAGGTTGAGGTATGTGTTAAAAATTGTCAATTGTCAAGTGATTGCATGATGATAGTGATTCTATTGATTATAGATTTAAATATGACTTCTGTACTGGTATCATGCCACATCCTTTATGACCTTTGCCCTCCCAGCAAGGTCACCTCATACAACATTTTATCCAGGCCACTTCATGCCTTTGCCATGAGAACTTTTATTATGTGAATGTTACATGATATTTCTTAATTTATGCTGTTATTTATACCTGTTGCAACTATTCTGCATTTGCTGGTAGTCTAATAAAAAAATGTTCTTACTAACCTTCCTAAACTGTTAATTCATTGCATTTGTAATAGTAATAATTTTAATTTGTGCCGTAGTAATCGCTCATTGTCTAGATATTCCTAAGGTATAATAAGCAGTTCAATTACTATCTTTTATTTACTTTCTCCAGTAATGATATGATATCTGTCATAGACAAGAATTTGTACATTGGCAATAATCAGCGTTACTTGTAACTCTAATAGGCTCTTGAGTACAAACACATTGTGGCTCAGCCACTTGTTATAGGTTCCAATTTGATGCATCAGCAGGCATGTTGTTATATAATATGGTTATGTGTTATGTTATAGTGCTGGGTGAGAAGTGTAGTTCATCAGGTGTGAATGACAATCATGTGATTACAGATACTGATCTAGTTTACCATCATATTGCTAATGATAGTTTAATTGTAAGCATATAGTTTTTTAGTTCAATTGTATAGTAGTGGTATTGCTGTCAATAGCAATAGTCTGAAATCGTTTATAATGATACATTCTGATTGCTCACTTTCAGTATCCAACACTGTATGCTGACGAAGAAAAGAAAGAATTCAACTGCGTACAAAGAGCTCATCAGCATACGTATGTGTATTGATCAATTGCTCCATTCACATCTTTATTGACCGACAAGTAATGAGGCTTTGAATTGTGTTGTTGCTTTCAAGCAAGAAGTAATGCTTTGGATGGCCATGTTCAATGTCACATTACAATGAGTTTGTGAGAAAATGCACCACATTAAAATGTTAAATTACATTTGAGAGCTGTACCTGCCCACTTCATAAATTTATGATGAATCTGTTATCCAACAGCTGCGAATGCGTGTTCCTGCCTCCTGAGCAATTCAGTCTAATGCCTTTGTATGCCTTTCCTGTTATTTTGTCTGGTGAAGAGTCTGAATATTATTAAGGACTCCATGTTAAAAACTTATATGTATACACATACATATTTATATATATATATATGTGTGAATAAATATACATACTTATATATATATAATCAAATTTACTAATGTTGAAACAGAGTATCTGTGCAAAGTAGATGAATACTATAATATCAACAACAGAGTACTTTTTATTATTCGCTGGTGGATGTCAAAGCTCATAAAATATATCCTGTCAAGTATTATTAGATGGTTGTGGCTCTGTGGATACATGTTTTTGGAACTATGTATCAACTGCTGTGGACAAAATATCTACCTTCAATTTTCTGTTGATTGTTTTCAGCATAATTGTTCTGTTGTTTATTGTGTTTTTGCAGTCTTGAACTTTATCCACAGTTCCTTGCTCTCTTGCTGCTCGGAGGTCTGCAGTGTCCTGTAAGCTACTTATTGTTTTATAGTATTTTATATCATCATGAAAATCTTTGCCATGTTTTCGCATTTTTGCCACAGTTTTATTTCTTTACGTGTGTTTTCAAAATTTGATTAGTCTCATACTGACATAGTAGCCTTGTTGTTTGGGTAGAGATACTACTCCATGCTGTGTTACTAATTGGGATGCTTATTTCACCCCATGCTATTTCCTTTGTACTGGTCCAAACTCTATCTTGATATCATCTGGAAGTGAACCGCTTTTATGTGGTATATCAGAATGTCTTTTGTAGTTGGCAATGGAGGAAATCGTGAATGGAAGTGAAGCTTACATGAATAACTCACCTACAGTGAAATTGAAGTATGGGTGTGGTAGAACCTCACTCCATAAATATTGTACTGTGGAGATAACTGTAAATCATTTTAATGTTGCTTTTGTTATGATTTTTAGACACTGTCGGCTGGCGCCGGAGCCGTTTATCTCCTTGGACGCATTGTCGCTGCCAAGGGATACTACACCGGAGGTGCCAACCAGTTTCTATTATTCAGAAATAAGTTAAATTAAATCTAAAAAGTTTTTAATGTAGAAAACTAACCTGAATTTGCTTGATGTTAAATTACCTTACCTTAAACAGAAGCAGAATTAATATTTAGACACACAGTTCTTTCAAGCCTAAATTATATTTCTATTTTAATCTAGGGACCTTTTTATATGACTATTTTAAATAGTCAACATATTGAATTGTCATTTAAACAATATTTGCTACTTAAATAGTACCCAGCACTGATTCAAAATGGGGCTTTGTAGGGTGCAGCCGTTCTCTTACTAAGTGATGTGTGTGATAACTTGTTTGCCCCAACCCCATTGCTGATATTTCACCAATGTTGTCAATATTGACTTACAAATTGAACATGTAGTAAATAGAAGTTATTAGTTTATTTGGAGAAGTAACTAATGTGTCCATTACTGTAGATCCTGACAAGCGCAAGTATGGATCATTTGGAATGCTCGGAATGCTGGTGTTGCTCGGCAACACAATCTGCTTTGCCTTTCACCAGTTGAAGTGGAACCCTCTGAAGGCAATCAAATCCTAAGGTCTTCACAGCATCATGACGCTCACAGTAAGTCTCGGTAAATGTTGTCGAGGTTTGCTAGGTAAAGCATTTCCAGATGTAATTTTGTATTATATCTAAGATATCCTTTTTTCAGAGCCTCTAAGAGATTTTGAAGGCATCATGTGTTCAGATACATGCTTGCA
This sequence comes from Bimastos eiseni, assembly GCA_959347315.1. NCBI lineage: Eukaryota > Metazoa > Annelida > Clitellata > Crassiclitellata > Lumbricidae > Bimastos > Bimastos eiseni. The sequence goes on from OY365806.1 coordinate 44,817,711, forward strand.
TACATATAGTATATATATAATGTATATATATATATTATTCATGTGCATTCACAATTATATGTATACAAAATTGGTTAAAGTGAGAAATCCGTTTTCTCTGGTGGCATACATCTTGGCCATACTTTTTTCACCTCACCTTCCCACCTTGTCCGCATTCCACTGACTCTCCCACTTCCCTCTTTGCAGACGTCCGCATCACGTACGTATCTACCACCATTGCAACTGCTGATAATTATTTTACTGCATCGCTTTTTAGTAGACATTTATTGACAAAGAATGAGATTGAATTAAAAGCTATGTATAATACTTAAATTTAATAATCATTTATTTGCATGTAGGTTTCATCTATCATTCTCTCAAATGTTAAGTATTATAATCTAAAGCTACTAATACCATTTGACTTGATTTTGGCGATTATTTAGCATGGTCACATGCTGACGTCCGCACAGTCCATAACCCCCTTCCCTGTTCGCATTTATCCACATTTCCCCTATTCACCCTCGTTGCAGACATCCTTTGTGGTTCCTATGTGTGTGATGCATTGACTTCACGGCCAATTCTGGTTGTGATCTGCTCATCTTTGGTTTTTGTGCAGTATGAACGTTTTTTTCAACGCTATCAAAGCATATTCTAATTCTGCTTAATTCTACTTATTGTCCATCTTTTTATCTGTGCTCCTGGATTGGGGTTTATCTACACTAGTGACTACAGAAAGGGCAGTAGACTTGCTGGAGTTTTTTGACAGAGTCTTAGAGTATGCCTCCAGTAGACTTGCTGGAGACATACTTGCTGTACCATATGCTTGACTGTCGGTGTCTTTGTCTGTATGTGTTGCTGTCCTCGTGGTGTGCAATTTTAAGTTGAATGTTTTTGTTTTGTACTTCAGGTCGGGATCAGCTGACTGCCCAAAGGTGACATAGACTATCTGCGATTAGAAGTACTAACTCGTCTAAATTTAGTCACACAGCTAACTTTTACTGAGTTTTTTGCTGTAGGCATTCCTTTTCTAATCTTGACTGAAATCTGGGTACTGTTATTTTGCTTGCAATGAATTGATTTTCCTGTTTGGTATTGTCATTTAGATGTTTTCTGTCTGTTTCTCAAACGAACGAGTGCATAGAGTCATGCATTATGCATCTTAGTAAGTTGATCTCCGATGCAGAACTTCATGTCCATGTCGCAAGGTAATTTTCTATAAAAACACCATGAACTGGATTTAGTGGCGTGGTTGTCGGCAGCTACAAGATAGTCCACAAGCAGTTTTGAATTTGTTATATTTTTTGGCTGGTGTTTAGATAATAAAGGAAGACTTAATTTAATTTTAAATTCTTTTTTGCTGCTTTTCAAAGGGAGGTAGAAATTTCTCGTCCTGTTTTCTAGTTTTTTTGAGTTTGACCGGAATACTCCCTGCTAAGAATCATGCTCTTGGAGAAACACTGTAGACTTCACTTATTGTAGATTTTGTTACTCTTGCTTTATTGTTGTCGACATTCTCAATTATCAGTGTGTTGATTGTATCCAGTGAAATTAAATGGATTTGATGATTTCTACTCTGGTTTTATTTTATCAATTAAATTGTATTGCAGGCCTACATAAAAGCATTAGCTACAATTTAATACACAATTTTATGCTCTTCTGTAGTGTAATGTGTAACTTATAGCCGGACTTAAGAATAATATCCCTCATGAATTGTATTTTTACCAGGGCTGTTAACAATACTGGGAAAAGTATTGCAATACCAATGCCAATACTTCCTAATTAAAAGTATTGTGATACCAATACCAATACTTTTTCTGAAGAGTATTGCAATACCAATACTTTTACCAATACTTTTCAATATGCTTGCTTAATTTGAGCTTGGCATAAATTATAATTCATGCACCGGAATCTAGATTGGAGGAATGGTTACTCGTCAAATTTCCGTATATATGCTTTTCTTTTAAACATAGATGTCGCCCAATCTTACTTTTTCTTCTATGTGCAAATATAGTGTTTTGAACCTCTAACGGCATTTTTTATTTTGATAACATACCCGGCAGTCATTCGTAAATTTGGCTTCACGACTAAAGGTTGATGAATCAGCCTGTTATTTTTGAAAAGATCTAAAATTTCTGGCTCCTGAATATTGCCCAAAAACTGTTGACACGAAAAAATATGGGGACTTTCCAGTCGTGTGCGTATTGGTCCTAGGGCCAATCACAATGTCTTTGCCTTCAGGCAAGCTATTCGAACACAATGCTCTGGTAATCTTTGTTTCCTCAGTCCTATTCAATTTCAAGATCAACTAAATTCGCAAGCACTCTAAATTAATTGGGCAAGTCACTTCTGCCAGTGAACACAAGAGGACACAGGAATACTTAGGACATTTCATTATTTAAGCCTGTATAATAATCCATCTGTTCGCACGAAGATTTATATGGCCGACAGAGGTGATATATAGGCCTAAACTTATCAAAGCGCAACGATAGACTTCGCATATTTCTAAAGAAACCATGTAAATTTCAGTGAGAAAAGTATTGGTATCGAGTATCGCTGACAGGCTAAAAATTGGTATCGTGATACACATGCCATACCAGCAAAAAATAAAAATGTCGCGATACTCGCTGCGACACTGACAAAAGTATCGCGATAACAAAGTATCGCAGTGACGCAACAAATAGTTGGAGGTATCGCCAAAGAAGATAATGCTTAGTGACGAAACAAACAGTAGGAAGAGTCGCCAAAAAAGATGGAGAGCTGTGGCGTATCGAAGAAAGTGGTATCGCCAAAGAAAGATAGAGAGTAGTGACGTAACAAACATTAGGAGTAGAAAGATAAAGAGCTGCGACCAAACAAACAGTAGGAGGTACCGAGAAAGCAAGATAGACAGTAGTGACGTAACAAGCAGTAGGAGGTATCGAAAGAGAACGATAGAGAGTTGTGACGCAACAACAGTAATAAGTATCGCCAAAGAAAGACAGAGAACTGTGACGTAACAAACAGTAGGATGTATCGCCAAACATAGATAGTGACCAGTGACGTAACAAACAGTTGTAAGTATCGCCAAAGGAAGACGGTGACCAGTGACGTGACAAACAGTTTTAAACAGTAGGAGGTATCGCCAAAGAAAGATAGCGACCCGTGACGTAGCAAACAGTAGTAAGTATCACCAAAGAAAGACAGAAAGCAGTGTCGTAACAATCATTAGGAAGTACCGCAAAAGAAAGATTGTGGCGAGTGACGTAACAAAAGTAGGAGGTATCCTCAAAGACTCAGAGAGAGCTGTGACGTAGCAAACAGTAGGAAGAATCGCCAATAAAGACGGTTAGCTGTGGCGTAGCAAAGAAAGAGTTATCGCCAAAGACAGATAGAGAGTAGTGACGTAACACACATTCGGAGCATCTCCAAATAAAGGTGAAGAGCTGCGAGACAACAAGCAGTAGGAGGTTCCGCGAAAGCAAGACAGAGAGCTGTGACGCAACAAACAGTAGGAAGTATCGCCAAGGAAAGATAGAGAACTGTGACGTGACAAACTGTAGAATATATCGCCAAAGAAAGACAAAGAGCTGTGACGTAACAAACAGTAGGAGGTAACGCCAAACAGAGATAGTGACGAGTGACGTAACAAACAGTAGTAAGTATCGCCAATGGAAGGTAGTGATCAATGACGTAACAAACAAATTGAAACAGTAGGAGGTATCGCCAAAGAAAGACAGAGAGCAGTGACACAGGATACAGTACCAAGTTTCGCCAAAGAAATATAGTGACCAGTGACGATACAAACAGTAGGAAGTATCGCCATAGAAAGACAGAGACGAGCTGTGTCGTAACAAACAGTAGGAAGTACAGCCTAAGAAAGATAGTGACCCGTGACGTAGCAAACAGTAGAAAGTATCGCCAAAGAAAGATAGTAACCAGTCACGTAACAAACAGTAGGAACTATCGGCAAAGAAAGATACCGGCCATTGACGTAGCAAACCGTAGGAAGTATCGCCATAGAAAGACAGCGAGTAGATTCGCAAAAAAATGTAGAGAGTATCACCAATGAAAGATAGTGAGTAGTGACGCAACAAACAGAGGGACGTATAGCCAAAGAAAGATAGTGACCAGTGACGTAGCAAACAGTGTTAAGTTTAGCCAAAGAAAGACAGAGAGCAGTGTCGTAACAAACAGTGGGAAGTACCGTCAAAGAAGATATTGACCAGTGACGTTACAAACAGTAGGAAGTATCGCCAAAGATGGATTCTGACCAAAGACGTAACAAACAGTAGGAGGTATCGCCAAGGAAAGGCTGAGAGCAGTGACGTCACAAATAGAACTGCCAAAGCAGACAGTGATTAGTATCGCCAAAGAAAGATAGTGACCAGTGACGAGAGAAGCAGTAGGAAGTATCGCCATAGAAAGTCAGAGAGTAGAGACGTTACAAACAGTAGGATGTATCGTCAAAGGACAGAGAGCAGTGTCGTAACAAACAGTAGGAAGTACCGCCAAAGAAGATAGTGACCAGTGACGCTGCAAAAAGTGGGAAGTATCGCCAAGGACTGATAGTGTCCAGTGACGTATCAAACAGTAGGACGTATCGCCAATAAAAGATGGAGAGCTATGACGTCACAATGAGAGAGGTATCGCCATAGAAAGATAAAGAGTAGTGACGTAACAAACATTAGGGGTAGCGTCAAAGAAAGTTAAAAATCTCAACAAACAGTAGTAGGTACCGCGAAAGCAATATAGAGAGTGGTGACGTAACATGCAGTAGGAGGTATCGCCAAGGAATTACAGAGAACTGTGACGCAACAAACAGTAATAAGTATCGCCAAGGAAAGGTAGAGAACTGTGACATGACAAACAGTAGAATATATCGCCAAAGAAAGACAGAGAACTGTGACGTAACAAACAATAGGATGTATCGCCAAACATAGATAGTGACCAGTGACGTAATAAACAGTCGTAAGTACCGCCAAAGGAAGATAGTGACCAGTCAGTGGCGTGACAAACAGTTTGAAACAGTGAGAGGTATCGCCAAAAAAAGACATAGAGCAGTGACGCGTGATACAGTATTCAGTGTCGCCAAAGAAATATAGTGAACAGTGACATTACAAACAGTAGGAAGTATAGCAAATGAAAGACAGAGAGCAGTGTCGTAACAAACAGTGGGCGGTACCGTCATAGAAGATAATGATTGATGACGTAACACGTCTGCAGGAAATATAGCCAAAGAAAGATAGTGACCAGTGACGTATCAAACAGTATGAATTATCACCAAAGGATGACAGTGAGTAGTGGCGTAACAAAAAGTAGGAAGTATCACCAAAGAAAGGTAGTGACCAGGGACGTAACAAACAGTAGGAAGTACCGCCAAGGAGAATAATGATTAGTGACGTAACAAACATTCGGAGTATTTCCAAAGAATGGTAAAGAGCTGCGACGCACCAAGCAGTAGGAGGTACTGCGAGGGAAAGATAGAGAGTGGTGACGAAACACGCAGTAGGAGGTATTGCCAAAGAAAGATAGAGAACTGTGACGTGACAAACAGTTGAAAATTTCGCTTAAGAAAGACAGAGACATGTAACGTAACAAACAGTAAAAGGTATCGCCAGAAAAGGCTGTAACCAGTGACGTCACAAATAGTAGGAAGAACCGCCAAAGAAGACAATGATTAGTATCGCCAAAGAAAGATAGTGACCAGTGACGTGAGAAGCAGTAGGAAGTATCGCCATAGAAAGACAGTGAGCAGTGTCGTAACAAACAGTAGGAAGTACCGCCAGAGAAGATAGTGTTTAGTGACGTAAGAATCAGTAATAACGATTGCCAAAGAAAGATAGTCACCAGTGACGTAACACACAGCAGTAAGTGACGCCAAAGAAGGATAGTAGCCAGTGACGTAAAATACCGTAGGAAGCATCGCCAAAGAAAGACAGAGAGCAGTGACGTAACAAACAGTAGCAAGTATCGCCAAAGAAAGATAGTGATCAGTGACGCAGCAAACAGTAAAAGTTAACGCCAAAGAAAGGCTGATAGCAGTGACGTCACAAACAGTAGGAAGTAAGAAGACAGCGATACACATGCGATACCAGCAAAATAAAACTATCGCGATACTCGCTGCGATATTGACAAATGTATCGCGATAACAAAGTATCTCGATACTTTATCGCAGTATTAACAGCCCTGATTTTTACTGGCTTAACAATCGCTTTAATCACCTTGTAATGATACAAGAACTTCTATGATACCACTTGTCGCAATGCTCGAGGTCTATGTTGATGATCGCCATTAATCAAAATCGATTTGCTAGCCATAAGGTTTTATGAATCTATCACCTAACCAAATGCAAAGTTCTGTTTTTGGTCTTAAATAATGCAAAAGTCACAAAGAACAAAGTTAATAAGTGATAAAGGCTAAGGTATGTATGTAACTAAAAGAGTCATAATCGTTATTCAAAACTTCGGATGTGCCATTCGATTGCTAAGTTAAGGGCACCAGCTTATTCACGTGCTCTTATTCACTTGCGTTGGGTCAGAGGAGTTGTCCGAACTCTGAAGGGTAGTACATTCTTAACAGAGTAGCTGTTAGGGGACGATCGGATCTGGTGAACCGGGGTAAGACCGTAAGAGTTCTTAAGACTTCAGTTTAGAGTGGAGATCTCGAGGGGTGATGGATAGAGGAGCCTAAGGCAGTTGATGGTGAGTGATTGGCATTGATACTAGAGAAGTCGAAAAGTGAAAATTTGGCATTCGAAGAACATCGCGTTTGCAATAGAAGCATTGAACATTGTATTGTATTTCTAGACTGCAACTGCAAGCCAGTCAGATTTTTAAAAGCGAGATGAAGTTGTTTTAAAGTCAAATTAGCCAAATATCGGAATCTCAAGTAAATTGTGTGCTCGAAATAGTGATATTGGCTTAGAAAGTGGCAAAAGAATGCTGTAAAAAAACCTTGTCACCAGAGCAAACCGTTGGTGAGCCGTTGTTGGGACGGGGTAAATAATAAATTTTCCGCTTTATAGTTAGTTAAGATTATACAGCAACATTCTGCACTGAATTCTTATAGACTTGAACATTTATTTTATCACCAGTCTGTAGAGCCAACGATTTGTAATTGCTGAGAAGAACCGTAGTTAAATTTTGCATTTTAATTGGGTAAAACAGTAAAGCAAAACATGAGAATACTAAAGGAACATCAAGACTCAGGAGTCAATTGATGTCTCCAAAGATCAGTTTTCTGCGACTCGCATATGGTGACTGACATTATAAATTTGCTGAAATGTCAAATCACACACCATGTAGGATACCCCTCCGGGACCCTCCCATTATAAAAACTCATCGGATTTGCACGAATCCCAAGACCCAGCTTGGGCAGGGATGGGGCAGCTACCCCATCCGTAGCGACCCTAATGTGGGTAGGAGCTCAGATGTACGTACGCATGGGGAGGGGTCCACAAAATGTAAGCGATGCAACAGGGTCAGAAAATGAGATTTTTGCGTGAGTAATATATGGATGGGCCCTGATTGTCAGTGATTGGGAGTCGAGGAAGACAAAGACAGAGGGAGGAGCAGGTGTTGCGGGTTGCTGGATGGAGTTGTACGTGTAGGTTAGCGATAGGACCTTGAAGCGGATTCGCTCCGAGATTTTTAGCAATGAGGATAGGAGTAGTGGTTAATAAAATGCTTGGGCGTTCTGCTGGTGAAAGCGCAGGCTAGTGAGTTTTGGGTAAGTTTAAGACGCTTGAGTTGTGTGGAGACAGAAATTGCTACACACTGAGAAAAATTAAATATTAAATTATTAGGCCTACAATCCCTACATGTATCATTTAAGTTAGATGGTTGTTGTTGATAATGCCTACATTGAAGCCCTGCGGCCTGTCAGCCACACCACTTCTCTAAGTCGAATGTATTAAGATCGAGCACAATTGATGTGTACAGGTGAGCAAATTAGGGGTGCAAAAAAGCAAGGATTTTAAAAATCAAAAGTTGGTTTTTTGTTTTTATTTGGTTTTTTGGTTTTATTTGGTTTTTTGGATTTTTAGTTTTTTTTGTTTTTTTGTTTCTAGTTTTCCTTTGGAAACAGTTTTGTTATATAAAGCATAAATAATCAAATAGTAAACACAGCATGAAAAAGAGCTCCAACTTGTTTACATAATTAATTTAGCTTGATTTCCGACTAAATAAGGCACAATACAATTAGTAATATACAAGTAATATTAGTACATTAAGAAATATATTTTAAATAACCAAAAAATTGTCATTTTTGTTTTTTTTTGTTTTTTTTGTAAAAAACAAATAACCAAAAAACCAACATGTTTGCAACCCTGGAGCAAATGCCCTGCAGGGCAATGCGATTTTTAGGGGCTCGGACCGGGTCCGAAATCAACTGATCTGATGAGAACACTTATAAGCAGTTTTGCACAGGTTATAATTCAGAGGCGTCCAGATTGGGAGGTCCGGAGGAAAATGCCTCCAATCTCACCTAGATAGGATATTTTTTTAGTCTTAGGGGCAATATTTTGCTTTCCATACCCTTGGGACCGGGGGTTTGCCTCCATCACTCAGGAGGATTGACGCCCCTATTATAATTTATGCCTTTTTAGCATAACATTACTGAAGCTAAACTACAATCAGCTTAAACAACAAGTATTACAGTAACAATCTTTTTTGCTATAGAACACGCCTACTTTCATTCACGGTGATTGCTTTGCCTATAGGGGTCCGTGATTTCTCTGCCTCGGGGCATATACCTGTTTCGCTGTCTCGGATCACCCTCTTCGTTCGTTTGACCGCCATGACCAACTTGTACCAGATCTGGGACTACTAGGCCTAGGCCTACTGGTTTTGTTCCTTCGCTCTGGTACGACCTTCCTCTGCGATTCGCGACACGATGATGGTTATATTTGCTACTTAACTTAATCGCATCTGAATATTCCACGCTTGAAGCGTGATCCTATGAACGAGGCCCAAGGAAGAGCCAACAATTAGCTTAGGCCTATGTGTTAGCTGTACTGATATGCCAACATATTATAATATGCGTTTTGAATGCACTGAGAATGGACAGTTAGACGCATAATAATATCCACGTTTTAGACTAATTAAAAATTCAGACCTATTTCCAAGTCATACGTACTATACGGGCCTACTGTGGATTATGTATCAATGCATCGCTACGTTTCAGAAAATGACAGCCCCTCAACAACATGGATCTTAGAGCACGTAGCCTATATAATTTATATAAACTTAAAGTCTTCAGAATATATTTGCAAGTAACACTTTGCAAGAAGCCTGTTCTAATTCAGTCCTACTAGAAAGTTGCTTACGCCTAAGTAGAGTCAACACTGAGGACCATTGACCATTAGTCCCTTGTAGGCCAAGGCGAATCTCTGGCGAAATACAATTAGCGCATTCTGTGTACATGAGGATTTTCTAGACCGAATATGCGCGCCGCCGAAGCATGTCCTGAGGAGAGTCAGTCAACGGAATCCGTGACGTCGTCTAGAACGCTGTGTTGCTGAATTCCACAGATGTAGGAAGCCTTGCGGACGAGTGTCCTCGTACGGGGGACTTCCGGTTCCCCTTCCAGCGGAATGTTACCCCGGGCGCCTGGCCCCAGAGCCCCGCGACGTAAGTCCTTGTCGTTCACCCGCCTGCAGGTGGTGCCATCGTCCTCCTCATCCTCGTCGGCCTCATCAACGACGCATCGTCCGTTGTAGGAACCTGGTGTCGACCGGCTATTATCGCCCGTCTTGTCGTGGAGGATTCCGCGTCTGGTGTTGTTTGGCGACTGATTTGCGCTGTAGTGTCCAGAGCGTTGAAATCTGCTGTTGGATGGTTCCTGGAAATCGTCGTCAGGATCCCAGGGATCGTTGCGGTCGCGGGTCAGGGCAGCCTCCTTGTATCGCACACAGCGCCTCATCGAAGGAGAGCTTTCGACGCTGCGATGACCTCGCATGGCCTGACAATCATATTTTAAGCAACAGTTACTAATGGATTCAGGACAGTTGACAAGCATCACTACGGTAACTGGGCAAACATATAAATTTATTTAGCAAGATACGGTTGCTAAAGTTTGAATATGGGTGGCCATGGCAACCACTCTCAGCCGTCTATCACTTTCCTATGTTTGCCGCGGAGGCGTTTGCTGAGCCCGCCCTCTGTATAATCCACCTCTTCTTCCATCGGTTCCACTCAGTGGAAGGAGAGGTGAGTCCCCTTTCCATTCGGCGGTCTCCATCAGCCCCATGCATGGTTCCCTCTCCCACCGTCGGTTCCCATATCGGTCTCTCTCATCCACCTGCAGAGTCCCCTCATTTTCCACCGACCCACTTAGTGTCCTCCATCTAGATAGTATAAAAGGAAGTGCCTACTCGCGAGCCCAGACACTCAGACAGACAGAGTCCGGAGAGCGAGCGAAGACCCATGGAGACCGAGAAGGGAGAATTCGTTATGATGGAGTGGAGAACAGCAGACGCCTTCGTAGGGATCGTTGTTGAAGTTACATTTACCTATGTCGTTGACGCTATCGAAGCAATAAATCGTGTGACGATGACTGGCCGTTTTTAAAAAAAAACCTTCTGACGGACCATGGAAACCAAGCACCTACGCACAGCCATGGTACAAAGGTAGCCAGTGAGTGATCCTGGTTGGTACCAAAGAGAAAAAACGGATGGACTCCTCAGGTGACGAGTAAGGGGCGCCAGGTTAGGAAGGTGAAGGAAAAGCCTCTACATTTTGACTTGAATTAATAGTAGGCCTGTAGTCAGAATTTTGGATAAACTTAGCCCTTCTGGCAGCTTACTATGTTTTGCTTCAAAATTTAGTCAATATTTTGGCAAATCTGTGTAAAATTGGACACATTTCTTCGTAACTTGGTGCTCCATTTCAGTCGCTGTAGAATGGGATGTTTCTACCAGTAGGCCTATGCGATGACAGATTTCCATCTTTCTTCGGCAATGTACGCTCCAAGTTCCCAATCCATGGAGTTTTGTCAAATATCAGCCGTAATATCCCAACATACGACAATGGCACAATCGGCAAATAGATAGTTGTAAGCCTTAATACGGCTAAGAACCAATTTTAAAATGTTTCAACTGAAAATCAGTCCGCGAGCCGCATTTAATTGTGACGCCCTCCCATCTCACCCCAATGTGACCCCATGTCCACCTATCCTCTCGGGGGACATGAGGTTATGTGCAAAGTCGATCAATTCAAATCATATCCTACTATTAGTGATAAGAGATTCATAGGCCTATCGTAAGAAGAGCAGGCCTACGTAGAATGAGAGGAAATTCATTTAATTAGTATTTCAGGCCTATACTAACGATGAAAAGGAAAACTGATATAGAGATACGATAAATGCAAGAATATTGCAGAGTACGAATTGTAGATAAATAAACTTATTTATTGTAATTTCAAAACATAGCAATATAAAACGAAAACATGGCTTGCGCGCGTTCTGTGAAATGTGGCCTCAAGGCGAAGTGGCTGATACACTCAGTCTACTCCAATCTCAAGCGTCCTATGGCGGTGTCTACTTAGAGCTATTTGTCTACTCGCTAGCGATCGCCATCTAGCGGCGTCGTTTTCGCTGTCTACGCAAGACTCGAGCGCCCTCTAGCGGTGTCTACTAGTTGGCTGCGCTAGACTCGAGTGTGGCCTCAATGTAAAACAGTGCTCAAACATGTTGGTTTTTTGGTTATTTGTTTTTTTACAAAAAACAAAAGATACGTCAACTGGCAATTTTGGTTTTTTGGTTTTAAAAATATTTTTATTCAATTTACTAATATTACTATTATATTACTAATTGCGTGCTATTCAGTCCGAAACCAAGCAAAATAAATTATAAAAACGAGTTGGAGCTCTTTTTTAGGTTGTGTTTGATGCCTTTCTATAACAAAACTGTTGTGACGAAATCTATAAAAAAAAGAACCAAAAACAACTTTGATTTCTATTAAATCTTGGTTTTTTGCACCTCTGATGTAGAATGACAAGTGACGACAGATAGAAAGACGTAGATTTCTTTTCTATAATTTATATTATTAATAAATGCGCGAATTATGCATTCAACATTGTTTCCTGTCTGCGTGTTTCCAGCGATTTGCCCTTTCGATAGGCAACTCGTATAAATCTTGGGCTTCGCTACTTCATTAAATACTCATTGTCCATTACCGTGTTGTTAATTTGTCAGAGCCTTTCCGATGGCCTTTTGGCAACCCTGGCGTCCTCCCTGCGGCTGCTGCATAAGTCTAGACGGGCAATCAGTGAGAAAACCCGTTGGGATTTGCCCCTTTACATCCTGCGTCCAGTCCATCAAGAAGAAAGCGATCGGCTACAAGTCTGCAGTTGAAGCCTATGATTACCCCCGAAGCCAATCCAACAAATATCACGGTCGATCCATGACCCTCTGAATATTCAGAGGGTCATGGTCGACCAAGTCAGAAGTACGGTTGAGATCCAGCAAGCCACAAAAGGTGAACCTTTGCCCATCTGCCGCGTCGATTTCGGTAGAAGGTATGAGAATACTGTTTCTCGACCAACCCTCCACATCTGGGGGACTACACTGGCGTTATAAGAGCTGTATACGAAGCGAGATGGATTCCCGCCATCCCCATAAATGTCCCATTGTGGATGTACTCTACCGGTTCCCTTCCAACAGCGAATCTTGTACCGTATCATCGCTTTGGTCTGGCGGTCCTTGCTGGGTCGCGCCTCTGCCTGTCTTCGCGATCTCTGCTACTCTACTTTGAGTTCACCGTGTTGCCGCCTTCTGCTCAACTGAGCGAGGTCTACTCATTTGCACGTACAACTACATATACTAAACAAAATCGTATTTTCTCAGTGGTTGTTCCCTCGATCTGGAATGCGTTCCCGTTGACGTTGTGCTTGCCACCCAGGGTCCACTGTGATCAGACTCCTTTAATATTTCCCTTAAAACTGTTCTTTTAGCCGTGCTGGAGTCGGGAGCGCTTCTTAGTAATTGCCCTGATGGAGTCCTATGTCTAGGAACGAACGAACGAATGATTGAATGAATGAATGAATAAAATTTAATCTTTTCATTCGCTATGCGGCCGCGTTCGCTAAATTAGATGTGACTAGGATGTCAGACGCTATGAGCACATTGCATGGTTTCGGACAGTTTAATTCGACTCATGTAATAACTCGTGACCATCCGTTTATACCATACTTGTGAAACAAGTTGTGATCATACTGCGCTGTGTCAGTTTTAAATTAATAAACAAAGATTATTACATTGTGTGTTAGTCCACCTTATATGCTATAGCTGTTAGTCGGTGTTGTAATTATTGTGTCACGAAAACGTGTTGCATACGTTGCCTATATATAAGTGCATGCATGCAGTTGTCGACTGTGCTCATTTATCAATGAATAACCGGTGAGGTGAGACACTGGCGACACTGAGATCCTTCACTGCTACTCGCTTGAATGGGCGCCAGGGCTTAGGAGGTACCAATGTACCGGTCACGCTAGAGCCCGCGACTCAAATCTCTTACATAAGCCACCGTCGGGAATCGAGCCTTTCCCTCACATGTCCTACAGAAGTATGGACTCAACGGTGACCTTCACACGGAGTCGCATCCAGCTATCTTGGACGCTGGTGTCTCTGGTATTATACTAACGGTGCCTTAGAAGTCATAAGAATTGGCTCGAATAAATAAGGCACAATTTGTGAATATGGTTGCAGGCACGGACAGTAATTGAATTGAGTGATTAAAATCGCGTAATTTGAATTACAATTGTAATCGTTAATTTGTAATTTGTTGCCCAAAAGCAATGTAATTTGTAATTCAATTACATTTTTGCCTGTAATTTGTCATTTCCAATTACATTATGAAAAACATATTACTTTGTGTCACTTGATAAATATAAAATCGATAATGTAAAACTTCCTTTGATCAAAAATCGTCTTACTTTGATATTAATAGTACCACAATTAGGCCTACTTATTTTTACAATTTAATGCTGCCCTGTTAGCGGCGACTCTTCAGTTTTGCAGGCATGATTGTAAGGCCTAACAGACGTCGTCGCTCGGGTACACTAGGCCTAGTCTTGTGGGAATTATCATTGCATCAACCCGCAAAAAACAAAAAATCGGTTTAAAACATTTAAACTGTTAGTTTTTAAGTTCTGTCACTCAAATTATCATGTAACCAATAATAAAATCAGTATTTTACATATAGTCTCAGGGATGTCTGTTTAACTCTGCTGGTCGATGCGATGAAGAACATAAGAAAAATTCATTGGCTCTATTGTTCAGTAATATTTCGTTGTACCACCGCTAGTCTTGATCAGAGGATGATGCAATAATAATTTCCATCACTGTAAATATTTTTGAATAGCTGCTTCTGAAAGAAATTGAAGTTAGCGGTTTATGACAATGTTATGAAATATAAAAGAAAAATAGAAAGCAAGTATTATGTGTCTTGCAGAATCTTGCCTGCATTTATGGACCCTGACAATTATGTAAGTATTTTTACTATTTGGTGCAATTGAAATTCACGAAGTTTGTAGACAGTAATTTCCAGCAAAACTCTATATCAATTGGTAATATGTAATTCAATTATATTTTCACCAGTAATTGGTAATGGTTAATTCAATTACATGTTAGCCTGTAATTTGCCCATCCTTGTATGGCTGATTTACAACACGTGAGCCTAGGGTTTAGGCCTACTACCTAAACGCAGTGTAGGGCCTAGAAACCTAGACAATGCATATTGTGATTGGCGTCTTGCAAGTCTGCTGACAGTCAAATTCACACCTGTAATAACTCATCATCATCCGTTTATACTGCACTTATAATAATACTGCGATTTGCTATAGTTTGAGATAAAGCGAAGATACCATATATATTATAGACAATCGGTCGGCAAGTGTTACCTTAGACTCAAAACCCAATGCTCTGGCCTGGCTTATCGGCGAGATTTCTCGGCAACATATTTTTAAAAGTGTCTAAGCAATTCACAACTGTCTTAGCAGAGTACATGGCTATACGCACCCAAATATCTACAACACCTACCGTGCGAAACTTGTTTAAGTATTAAATAACTGCAGCATGCGAAGGATTATATAAAAGAGTATCACATGCAAACACTTAACGATAACTCTGTGCTTCTTCTGTATATAGAAAGTCATCCTTCATGCATTACTACATAGCTTACATACATAGGCAATGTATGCAGATGTGTGCGTGTAACCTTGTCGGGATTCTGAGAGGATGAATTGGTTGCTGGAGCAAGACATCCGGTGCTCTGGAAATGAACCGCATTCTTTGTCAGATGCTGAAGAGACTGGTAACCAAGTGCCGCCGGCTGTCCGTAGGCAAGGGCCTGCTTCTGCATGACCATCCATAAGGCAGAAACACAGACAGACAGAGGGTCATCGGACAGCACACAACACATCAAAGGTGCGGTGCACAGAACCACTGCACGGATACAGGCTGTAGAACAGCGTGTATAGATCTCGTGCAGAAAGGTCATCGAAACTGTCGTGTATACATATTATATATATATATTATATACATATATAGGCCTATAAGTGTTCAATACGCCCGGAAGGCATAGTTCTAAACAATATCTATCCATCATAGACTGTGTATACTTTAGCAATGCTATAGGCCCATAAAATTTAGCCGTAATATGTGGACAAGGTTACACGTAGGTTCTACACATATACTAATATATATATATATATCAGTATAGAATTATATATATATATCATACTAGAGATGTCGTGACACACAAGCATCATCTCGAATCAAATCGCGTTTCATCTTTTATTGTTATTGAGTCCCGGGGGTTGAGTATCTATAACCAAGATTCATAGAATAATCTCTTTGAGTTTCTAGATTGCAAAAGTCATGAATGCATGCATGTACATACGCATGTTTGAGTGTATGTATTTGGCCATTTGCATAGCGCCTTTTGGGTATCTTACACAGGCGCTTATCATGACAGTCTAACAGATCGTACAGATGCGTCGTAGGACGGCCTGAAGTGGGAAATTAGCAGACTATGAAGCAGGCGGAGGAAGGCGAAGTTCCAAAGAGACTAAGGAATGATTGGAGAATTTTCAGAGGATGAGACTGGAGAAAGATCGATGAGCCTACGATCGTGAATGGCAGGCGAATGGAAGAGGGTTGAGAGTTGTGAAGGGCGTTAGTTGTAGGTGAGAGATAGACCACAGTTTTTGTAATGGATGCGCTGACGGACTTCTATACAGCCAGCGAAACAATTAAAACAGGACTAAAATACGCAAATAACGAAAAATAATGCGCTGTATATATAGGCCAATTTTCCACCGGGAACCCGATTTTAACGCAGTTCAGGTCTTAACGGGCGCCTAATGTTGATAAGCCTGTATGTAAGATGTGGAATTGTTTACAAAGCGCAAACTTAAGCCAACAGCAGTGCGAGCTATTCGCTGAATATATACATGTACGTATATAGGTCAATAGAGGAAAATAAAGAGTTCACAAATTAAAGCAAACTCACAGGCACAACAAATAATCAAGCCACATAACTGCAAGACTATATGTAAACCAGTAAACAGTAAACACAAACATGAAAACGGGAGTCGTTATCTACATCAGCGATTATTACTAGTTCACATCCTATCTTAGACCCGAGAAGTCGATTCTGCGAATAAACTGGTAATTATAAACTCTTCCGGAAGCGTCGGTTATTAATGCCAACTCACGTGGAAATCCCGTTAGGTGGAAGAACTGACCCTATAGGCCTACCCTTCGCGAGAACACATTTCACGGCAGACTCCATTTATGTCTTTAGGGTCCAGATTAAGGTTGTACGAGTAGCACCCTATCACTGCTAAACCCATGCCACCAAAAAACGTGTCGAGTAAACTTATTCTGATTGGCAGAATTATATGCAGCACAAACTTAGCCATCAACATTTCAAATAATCCGTCTGTTTAAGTGAAGTATATAGTTTGCAGTGCAAATTCGCACATCAATCCCTCCCAGCAAATCAAGTCATTATTAAATGTGTAAGCTTATGTATGCAATGTCCAACACTGTCACACATAATATAATGCCTCTCATTGATTGTAGGCTATTGTACTGTATTTAAGCATCAATTTTGTAAAGCGCCTCTAGTAGAATTAACCGTTCAAGGCGCTCCCAGTGCGCAAGGCCTAGAAAAACCCAGATTTTGAGAATATTGCTACGGATTTGGAAGGAAGAAAGGAAAGTCTGTCAAATAGAATTGCAGTGTGAACAGAAGGAGATGGCCCAAGCCAAACAGAGGTACAAAAAATACTGAAACAAGGGAGCGAGACTGAGACGTAGCAGTTATATAACGCCTACTACAACTGTTGCTATGGTGTTTGTCGCAGTTAGCCAAATCTTACGGTTGCCTGGATCGCCTATGCAGACATCACAGTGTCCGTTTTGGGCACGTCATCAATGAAATCTACTATTGCAGTAAGGAGCTCAAATAAAATAATCTCTCGAACAGCACAACGAATTTCCAGTAATAATACTTGCAATATAATAATATTTAGAGCTTAATAATATTCAAAGTGTTGCTAGGGCCATTAACTTCAATCCTACTTCGTTGACCTCTATATGGTGATCCGATAAAGTTTATAGGCTTCTCAATAGCTGAATCACCCGGCGTTGCCCGGGTCGAAATAATGTAAGGAAGCCTCACAATTAGGAAATGTGTTGAGCATTGCCTACCCATGCTGGTTGAACAACATTATAAGAGAAAAACAGGCAATTTATGACACCGTCGGCGACTCATAGAATCGTCTGCATTTGTTATGAGGTGGCAAAGAGTCTTCGTGGAAAATTTGGGGACAATTTGTCAAGTGAATCAAATGTTTTTTGTGGAGGATAGGAATACAGTTACACACAAACTTTTGTTCTTTATATATATGTAGATAGCCAGTCACCAGGTTATAAGGCCTTAGTTATATATATATATTATAACTTTAAATCAAATAACACATAATAGCCTTGATATATATATAATTATATATAATTATTATATATAATTATTTGCTGGAACACAATTGTACTCACTTCTTCAATGAGTAAATCATTAACTCTTGTTAGTACTTATGTATGAATGTTGTCCTTACTATTACTTTTAAGTTTTAGTGTTTCATACTACCAGTCTCTCTTTATCTCTGTCTCTGTCTGTTTGTCTGTCTGTCTTTCGCCCTCTCTCTCTCTCTCTCTCTCTGGCCAATCGAAGCGACCGTAATTACTTGTTGATTCTGTTGATCATCGATGGTGGAAAAGTCGAAAATCCTTCTGGAAGAACTGAAAACCCATATTTCTAGGTATAAGAATAATTAGCACCTCGCTGAGCCTCACAAGAACTTAAAGGTTCAAGAAGCAGTGAGTACCTTAGTAAATGTGCTATGTAAATTAGATCGATCACAAAGTGACAGATACCTCTTCCTTGAGTCTAGCAACTTGCTGTTCGAGATCATCAACCACCTGCGCATGCTCGGAGTCTCTCAGCTGACCCAATACAACGTACTCTTCATACTGAAAAGACCACAAAACATTATTCTATGCAAGGAAAGGCAATTTAAGAAACATGTGATATATAAAATGAAGGCTGAGCAAGGTAATGAAGGGGCGAGGACAGTCATTTGAACCTGGATTCTGACCTCCACTGGACCAGTTTCTCTTTCTCTGATGCGACGCAGTACTCATGAATAATAATAATAATAATAATAATAATAACATAATATAACGATTTATATGGCGCCGTAAACGCGGCCCTAACCACTACAAGGGCGCCGTACAACATAATACGATGAACAATGTTCAGGCATTATGCAGATCAGATCAATTTCACAAAGAGGGTATTCATAGAATATGATCCCCTTGTGTTTTCACCGTGTTAAACCCACTAGCCAATGCATTGGCTTCAACCAGACTACATGCATAGTTAGATTACCAACTATGAATGCGAGTTCGTTTGCAGCAACTATCGACTGATGATTTGGACATAAAAATACCGGCGTCATAGAAGTTATATTAGGTAAGGTACTTGAAAGTAAGGTAATGTACTAAGGTGAGGTAAAGTAAAAACAATTAAGGTAATAGAAGAGAGGCATATTGAGTCATACACGAAAACAGAATTATAGATTCATCACAGACAGACAGACAGACAGACAGACAGGCAGACAGACCGGACCACACAAAGACTTAAGCAGGCATGCACAGAGCGACATCGTGAAGGTCCGTGATGTATACAAAGACAGACACGATGAGAGCAGGGACAATTAAGACATGGAAAACAATTAGACATACTTTAGAGTGCAAGTCTTCGAGAGTGAGTTGAAGGTCAGAGATGAATGACTGAAGTTCCTTTTCCTTTCCCCTTCCCTCGACCAGAGCATCCTTGAGACGAGCTATCTCGTCCTCCAGGCGTTCGATCTGAGAGTCACGCAGCGAGATCTGCACGAAGACGTCATCGCACAGTTATACAAGTCGATTAATCAATAAGGCAATCAATCGTTAAAACAAGCAGGAAGCAAAAGACCGCGTTCAAAGACGCTCACAGTACTCAAAGGTCGCCGCCATGTCTTAAAATGGAATCGAAAACAAGGCCAGCGCTGAACGTGACCTTCATCGTCACACGTCTCATCGTCGTCATCAACAGCACTGGCAACAGCTGTCACAGTAACAGCTGTCGTTGTCTTGATGATTGTCATAGTTATCATGTATACAAGAGCCTTGAGTTTGTCTTTGCTGAATGTATCGATTGCGTCTAAACTTGAGCTACATTGGTCGCTACCTTCAGGTCACTCTCTCCACAGAGAAGCTTCCTATATAATAGCTTTCGATCCTCATGGATTCAATTCCTTCAATCCCATCCACTCACGTCGCTCATACATTAGTGCAACATATCTTAATCATTTCATTCAGGAGATCACCATAAAGAAAACATATCAAGTAGCACGTACATTTGTGAAAAATTTCATAAATTATAAAATAAATCGACCAGCACACGTATACGCCTAGTCTGGCCTACCCTTAATATCTCTATGTTCAAAACCCTAACAAATGGCCTTTGTGTACTTAACGCTAATTAGCCTCTACATCTGCACACGTTTGTGCTGCAGACACAGACGTCATGATAGGAGTCGCTCATTGATTTTCAATTATACAGTCATCATCACCAGCATCTTTCTCCTTTAATTTCTGAAGTTATGTAACGCCTTTCGATTACACCACTCTGAGGCGCCATGGAAGCCGCAAAAGGACGGAGGAGTACTTGCCAGCCTACGAAGGTCATCTGCCCTATGTCGATAGTCCTTGAGATGTGCCAGGAGGTTGGCCTCTCTCAGTCGGGCAGAGACGAGGCGATCGTGGACGAGGCGCAGTTCCTCCTCGGTTTCAGCGGCAGAGGATGCCCGCTTGGCACCGTCGTCATCATCCGCAGGAGCAGCATCGTCGTCGTCGACGCTGTGACTCTTGCTTCCAATGCGCTGCAACCGTCACGCATCAATGAATCAGCGTATACGTCACGGTCAAATAACAGTCAGTCGTCAAAGAAAACAGATTAATTGATGATATACATTTATTTAACGACACATCCGTAACAAGAAAACAAGGCAACACGTCTGCAATCATCCATGAACGGACGGAAAACGAATGGACGAACAGATAAAGTACTAGCACCCTAAGCTGACAGACACAGAGAGGTTATGAAAAAATATACGGAAGCAGCCTGACCTAGGTTCTAGCCTATCCATGAGATTAGATGATTAGATTACAGTAGATTAGATTAAATCAGATCAGAATAGATTAGGTGAGAACAGTTGAGATCAGATCATATCCGATCTTACACTTGGAGAGGCTGACGGAGACAGACAGAGATATAGGCACACTGACAAAGAGACTGGCAGGTGGGTTGGACAGAGCTTATGCTCGTGTGTGCCTGTATGTTTCTCTCTGTCTCTGTCTCTGTCTGTCTCTCTGTCTGTCTCTGTCTGTCTCTCTGTCTGTCTCTCTGTCTGTCTCTCTGTCTGTCTGTCTGTCTGTCTCTCTGTCTGTCTCTCTGTCTGTCTCTGTCTGTCTGTCTGTCTGTCTGTCTGTCTGTCTGTCTCTCTCTCTGTGTGCGCTCGCAAACGCGTAGCATATTATATGAAAACACAGACAAGCACATGAACAAAATGCCACAAAACAACGTCAAACACACCGACAGAATGAGAGAAGACAATAATTAGAAACAAGCCAGTCCTGTCGGCTCAACGTCAGACACACACAGAACAAAGATGTAAGCAGTAAGCAAGTAAGCACACGGGGACAGAGGAGGGCGAGAGAGAGACGCACAAAAAGGCATATGCAGCGATAACGAGGGCGACTACTTTAATCAGTCGTCCATCAAATCCAGCCGTCATCGGATATTTCGTGAGTCCGTCAACAGAAAGATGGCGCCAGAGCGCAGACTGTGGTATTCGTGGTTTTTATAATCATCGAAGATAATCCGAGCGAGTCCACGAATCCCACGATTACTATTATATACCGTATATACGGAACAGCGTTGGCGTGCAAGCTGTCTAGAATACAACGAAACATCAATATTTATGAGCGACGTGTTATGAAGAAGGTAAAACCGTCGTAAACAACTCCTTAATTAGACTAGGAATGACAGGAACGACGGCATTTTCCCGTCTTATTATCTTGTTTCGATTTCAAATGCTCCGAACATATCCAGGGCCCAGTGGGAGTCTGTGTATCCCTAGTGCATCGCTTTTTTTAACCCTGGAAGAGCGAGGACCCTGCAGGGGCGTTTTCATGGAGATGGGGTTCCGACTACAGCCTCTCTTGATTTCGGACGCCACAACAAGGACTTTCCATTCAGCTATATACGAGGTTTATACAACAGGCTACAAAACCACTGTCATCTGATTAGCCCATTCCCTCCTTACAAATTGTTCCGAAGTGCACAATGACGCCGGGCAACCATTGGGACCCACGGGTAGACTGAAAGAGATAGACTTTCAGTTGACAGTGAAGGACACTCTGGCTGACGACGTAAAGAGTTCCAGATGAAGGAGAGGCCGACAACAGTGAACGACCACCGGCCAAAGACAAGACTTGTACCAGGAGCAACATACTTTCCAGCAGATGCGGATTGACGAGAGGAGCGGCGCCCTTTAACCGGGTAGTAATGTACGACCATGGAAGACATGTATAAAGGCAGATGACCCTTGCGTGCTCTGTGTACGATGAGTGCCACAGACAGGAAGCCAGTGTAGAAACAGAAGAGCAGGTGCGATATGGTCTTGGAAGAAGTCTGGGAGAGTCCAAGGTACAGTCCTGACGCCTGATGCAGTATTCCAAAGTTATTGAAAGCAGCGTATAATTATATATAAAGAGAAGATATAGAGCATCGAGGCCCAGTAGTCAAGCCCGTGTAAGAGGAAGGCAGTGTATACATCAGTGTTTTCAAGAGTAGAGCGAAGATTTCGGATTCATAAGATGCACAATCGCGTTCGAGAGATGTCAGCTATTTGAGGTTCGAGGGAAAGTGTTGAGTCAAGAATGACTCCAAGATCAACAGATGGAATGACCATCTCAGCCAGTCATCATCATCGCCTTGAACGCTCCATCAACAAATGAAGCGCCTGAGCTACATGTATATCTGCTGCGGACAAGACACGATTGAGATTTCAGACAATGGTTGCTGCAGCACAAAGAGACGCCATGACAATCCTGATGTATTACGCACCCTCTTCGCTTCGATAATAAAACTCAGTGTTACTTCTGCCCATAGAGGCTATGGGCAGAAGTAACACTGAGTTTTACTCATGATGCTAAACGCTAAACTGCCCATAGCCTCTATGGGCAGAAGTAACACTGAGTTTTACTCATGATGCTAAACGCTAAACTGCCCATAGCCTCTATGGGCAGAAGTAACACTGAGTTTTACTCATGATGCTAAACGCTAAACTTTCTGACAAAGATGACACTGACTTCATATCTAGGATTTTATAAAAGTGTTCATGTTATCCTCATCTTCTCTTCAATTTCATTAAAACCTATATATATATATACATATATATATATATATATAGTGAAATATTTCTATTTGACACTTCCAACGGTCAATGTCTGATTTCGACTTCAGTTGTAGCATCGGTCACTATTGGCGCCTCCTTCGCGCTCCACAGAAGTCAGAAGATTAGAACATCGAGATTTTAGAGGAACAGCGAACGGGAAGATGAGCAGATGCTGCAACTACAGATACATGTAAGGATTGAAACCTGATGAAACCGGTCGATAGGCTACATCTCGAAAACTAAACTGTTCTCATCTCCATAGATCTCAACTTCCTAAGCCTCTAATGTGGCTGGCCACTTGGCATGACCATCCCATGATTATCCTATTTCGAACTCAAACTCAAAATGGATCTTTTATTTCTGTTTATTTAGCGCTTTTCCAAACACCAACCTGACGCGGCTTGGTAAGGTCTGGAACGCTCAGTCGTTGTGGTCTATTGATCATCAGTTCAGCCTCCGTCTCCTGCAGCAGCATCCAGTCAGCCTGGACGCCTTTGTCTTCCGTTTTCGTGTCCGTTGAATGATGATTGGGCTTCTGCTGCTTCTGCTGTTGCGTCGACGGTTGCTGGTGATGATGATGATGATGATGACCCTGTTGACTCTCCTGCGAAAGGCCAATCGACCATCGGTCAGAAATTAATCAATGCGATTTGTTTACGGTGCAAATGGCAAACTGCATTGCATGTACGAAGATTGCAAATTGCGCTAAGGAAATGTGTTTCAGTCAAATCACATTAAAGGACGGTTTTGAAAATCGATTGCGAATAAAAAAAATCATTAATTTTTATGAACTGAAATCACATTGCTGCACAAGATATACATGTATATATATATCTATAGATATACATGTATATATATAGATATATATGTATAATTTATATATGTATACAAATATATCGTATAGGCAGACAGCAGATAGAAAGCACATTAAACATTGTAGTTCTAGTTAACCAAATCCGTGTAAACTTATAACAAGGTCTGTTTTGTAATTGTTCATTATCCTGCCATTTTATGATTATTTTATGATTGTATCAGATGTTTCCCCAGTGCGTTTGCACGCGGTTCAATAAAGTACATACCTACTTACTTACTTACTTACTTACTTACTTATTTATTTATGAACGGATATCACACTCATTGGCGCACAGTTGTTGTCTCACGGATAGGCTAGCGAATCAATATTCCATTATTCCATTATTGTTCACATACAATATTCCAATCAGCATCTATGTTCGCCATATTCATTCTCAGGTGACATGGCATGTGATCGGTATTGTATTGAACTAGTTAAAACCCAGTATCAGATAACTCGATTAACAGCAATTACATGCTCCACAGCACATGCATGCCTATCTTACGCACATTGCGCTTCTCCTCTTACCCCAGCCAATGCTAATGTGACTGCGTGGGCAGTGACTAATGGATCGGATGTAGAACGAAATAACAGCCACCGTTCTGTTCGAACTATGTCAAAATCGACGACGGCGATGATTGCTCAGCAAGCAAGCAAAATGAAACCGGAAAAACAATCAAGATGGCAGGATGTGACGTCAAACGGCCGTTCAATGGTCTGATGACAACACAAGCGTCGATCCGTTCAACATAATGTCTACAGGGATTGCCATGGTCCACCGGTCTAATTAGACGCATATATATACATATATATATATATATATCCACAAAAGGTTAGTCTAGAATCGAGTGAGAGATGAGTTTATAAATAGGATTAGATTGGATTAGATTAGATTTAAAGTACTGAGATTAAATCAGATCAGAATGAGTGACGTCATGGCTAACACGGTCTACCGTCATTACAATCAAGTTCATCGTCGAGTCTGCGAGAATCAAGATCTCATGAAATTGCTTCTATAGCGACTCGTCGTTTTGTTAAAACCTACGTATTTCAGCTTCAGTCATACCCGCCAGCAACATTCCTTGCATGTCACAGCAGAACCACTCATCGAAACTGACAAGAGCTTGAACTGATTTTGAAGCCCCATCGGCAGATACCTTGTGCATATATGTACTTGTATATTTAAGTAACTCTAGTAGGAGGAGGAGGGAAGGAGGACGACGACGACGAGGACGAGGAGGACGAGGAGGAGGAGGAAGAGGAGGAAGAGGATGAAAGAAAGAGAGGAAAGAAACAGAGAAAAGGAAAGGAGGAGAATGGAAAAGGTATAGAAGAAGAGTAGGAAGATGATATGAAGATAAGGAGGAAGAGGAAGAAGAGGATTAAAATATAGGCCTATTGAAAATTAGGATGAGAAGGAGGGAAAGCAGTAGGAACAAAGCAATTAAGAGCAGCAGGAAAATAAAGAGACGAAGGACAAGGAGAGGGAGGAAGAGAAGAGACGGAGTGGAAGTTGTACTTGGCAAAATGAGAGCAATTGCATATCGATGGTATAATAATCAGCTGAAGATAGAAGCGTATGGGACTCGTGTCGATAGTGGCGCCATCCGTCGGCCACGGTTTGTCCTACGCCCTCTGTCGATCGTTGGCTGTGACCGATCGAAAACAGTCGGTCCTAGATGGTTGTCCGTCAACGCAGAGGTGTCCAGGGTCACACAGGGTCAACAGCACGTCGTAAGCCTCAACCGGGGTCTGTCTGTCTGTCTGTCTGAATAGCTCTTATATCAGCTTAAATGCTGGTTTATCTGTCTGTCTTCAAACTGATAGAAACATTGAGTCAGAAAGACAGACAGACAGACACGCAGTCAGAACAACACTAAGGAAAACAAGTATATATATATCTAAGAATAATTAACTAGACCTGTACAATAGTACATGTATATGCAAACAGCTAACACAAATTTTAAACCTCATAACTATAATCATTACTCCATCCATGCATAACTATGACAGTGGACCTAACTCTAAACGCAACCCCACCATAAGTCCAAGCCTAACCCTACCCTAAATCTAACCCTGGTCTAAAACTCTAAATTCTAATCATTGTCCTAACCTTAATTCTAACCATGGCCCTATGACCTTCATTCTAACCAAAGCCATAATCTCGATTCAAACCATAACTCTGACCAGAATTCTAACCATAGCCAATTAACCGTAATTCAAGCCAAAGCCATAATCTTAATTCAAACTATAGCTCTAACCTTAATTCTAGCCATAGCCAAATAACCTTAATTAAAACAAAAGCCGTAATAATCTTGATTCAAACCATATAACAACTCTGATCTTTATTCTAACCTTAGCTCATACCCTAGCCCAGATCTTCATTTACGTAGACTTCATCTACGGCTCTAAATCTTGTATAAATATGATTCTAACAGTACCTTTTCGAAGCTGTCCATCTGTTGTCGAAGGACTTTGATGACAGCCGCTGCTGCCTCCGAATCATTGTCCTTCAGAAGGTCTAACTGACGCCCGATCTGCTCCACCATTTCGATCTTCCTCCGGCTGATTGATTCGTTTTCACCCTCTACCTAAAGACAAAGCTTAGATGGTAGTACCATTCATCATCTTCACCTGGAAGAACCTTCCTCTAGGCTTGGCATCGTTGTGGCCAGAGCGGTGGTCTTGCCCGGTTAGTTTCATTGGTTACAGAGCTTAGTCTACGCTGTGTTTCATGCGCCTATCTCTTAGAAAGTTCGCGGATTCGCTTTCAGAATCGGATTTATTTTAGAGTTTAAAGAACGAGAAATTTTGAGGCTACCAACGGTCGCTGTATAAAAACGTGTAAGGGCCTATACAGTACGTGAACATTTATAAGAGATGCTAACCATTAAGGTCTAACCGAATCTTGATCCTGAAATCGGTCTGTATCGGATTTTATCCTGCACCGATTGATCCAACCCAGGACGATCGTTCAATCAGGTCAAATTCGGCCAAATATTCGGATTCGGGATTTGGAAAAAAAATGACAATTGGCCACAACCTACTACTAACCATGGGCATCTACTATGTATACTGTCAGATATTTAAATATCTTGGTCACATTGTACCGGACTTCTCTGAAGCCAATACTGCCACAAGCGAGGTGACGTGAAGAACGGTAAGCATGCCAATGTCTATAGGAAGAAGACCCTCAGCTAAACACCTATAGGTCTAAACCTGCAAGCAATGAGACCCATATGCATCGTGGACCTACGGGTACGTCTTCGGCTTTTCGCCGATAGACGTCGGCCAATAAACAATATTTGACGATGTTTACATAAAAGCGATGAGGCGGATAAGAGTATGGAAACGAATAACGAGCTTTGAGTCTGCAAAATCTACTTATGCTCAGACAATGCACTTCCTCACTTCCTCACATCAACAGCCACCTTTGCCCTCCTTAGCTAAGTCAGTAGCACGGCAGAAGCATCGCTTACGATCGTTACTCATCCTTTATTGTGGAAATAATATCTCCCGATTGAACCGTATTATCTCACGTGATCTGTGTGTCTGTGTATGTCTGTGTATGTCTGTGTATGTCTGTGTATGTCTGTGTATGTCTGTGTATGTCTGTGTATGTCTGTGTATGTCTGTGTATGTCTGTGTATGTCTGTGTATGTCTGTGTATGTCTGTGTATGTCTGTGTATGTCTGTGTATGTCTGTGTATGTCTGTGTATGTCTGTGTATGTCTGTGTATGTCTGTGTATGTCTGTGTATGTCTGCCGCACTTTATAGTAGTTCCTAAAGAGCAAACAACTGGATTTAAAATCTGGCATTACAAATTGTCTGGATTAGACTTGAGCAACCAGCATCATTGGGTAAAACTGTAAAACAAAGATAGACACATGGAGACATACATTGAGACAGAGGATATGCGTAAACATAGACAGACACCCGGTGGCCCAGAGACACTCACACAGTTGGGCACAGATAGACACTCAGACATGCATGTAGTAGAAAGACATGTACAACTTGTAGATGTAGAGGCCTATGTGTAGACTAGCAATGGTGCTACCTGACAAATGATCAAAAGATTATTTTTAGATGATTGAATTGACGAGTGGCAGGGGGTGGAAAGATATAAATATAATTATATACTCTCTATGTATGTATGTAATATTATATAAATAATATTATATATAGAGAGAGAAAGAGAGATGGAGAGAAAGAGGGAAAGAGGGAAAGCGTTAAGCAGATCGCGTTATGAGCGATGTCACATAATTCAGTTTGATTTCCCTAATAGATTTTATTTTAGTAATATAGTCACAGTTATAGCTAGTACTATTCTTAGTTTTAGTTGTAGCACACGGATGAAGCACTTTAATTAGATAGATGGAAAATGGAAATATATCTGATCTATATAATTACATCCAGAAACAAATAAAGACCGCAAAAATCACTGCTGTATTCATTAATTGAATAACAGATCCATTGGTGCATTCTTATACGAGTCTTTTAATAGTTATTTTCATGCACACAAATGTCTCATCAGTTGAGATTCTCTTAGTCAAGTTCCCTTCTATATACCTATTTATAGAACTCTTTTAAAGTTTCGGCGCAGATTTCTTTGCAGGTGCAAATGGTATTACATATAGTTATACAGCAGTTTCATATAACGCCCTTTCAGACTGCCTGCTCAAGAGAGCTCCAAACTCAACCCCGGTCGAACAAAATTGTCTTAGGTAGGGTAGGTGTAGTGAAAAACGAGGCAGATTGATCAATAGGTATTTGACGAAGCGCGATAGAAAGCCATTCAAAGTCACAGGACCTGCCACGGAGAAAATAAGTTCAGCTTGCGCAGTTGAGCGGAGAGAGCAACTGCGCTGGACGTGCGTGGTTGAACAGCAGAGCTTCCACGTGTATGGAGGGGCTAAACCCTCAATACAGCGCTGTACCAGGACAGAAACTCGATGAGCAATGCGCTGTAGGTAAGTGAGCCAATGGAGTACATACCGAGTGTACTCAGAAACTCGACCGAACCTGGGAATGCGGTCTACAAGGCGGTTATCCGTGCGTAGGACCATGTTCAGGGACCAAATCCGGAAAGCCGGAAGGCCATTGTATGAGGCGCTACAGTAGTTAAGCTGTGATATAACAAAAGAATAAACAAGCGTTAATAATTAACGCGATAGGAGTCAAGGAGCGGGAGATTGTGTCTTCAGCTGTCGAATATAACAGCAGCAGCTGAGGCTGAGAAGATTTATGAGTCGCGTAAACGTTAGTTTCTGGTCTGGGATACATGTAACTCCCAAATTCCGGACTGACGTTAAAAAGGTGACATGTAGATATTTCAAAGTCAATAAGGTCAAGTATATTCTGAAGGGCTGCCGCGGAGTGCCA
This sequence comes from Bimastos eiseni, assembly GCA_959347315.1. Taxonomy (NCBI): domain Eukaryota; kingdom Metazoa; phylum Annelida; class Clitellata; order Crassiclitellata; family Lumbricidae; genus Bimastos; species Bimastos eiseni. Next base: position 44,846,974 of record OY365806.1, read on the forward strand.
AGTTAGATAAGCTGAGACTTGGCTGGATTAAGCCTTCGGTTCGATGGCATCCTTTATGCATGAAGCTAACCTGCAAGGCCTTCATGGACCGGCTCATTGTTCGGATTTAATTTGTTCCAACCGCTGAAATGATATAAACCGCCGGACAGTGGGCCTTGGCTTGCAGGTCCACAGCGTACTACTGTCCAAGGACAGCATGGGGTCATCCAATTGGAGAAGGAACCCACAGGGACCTATTGGATCCAAGCCAAGAGCGCCCATGCATGAAAGAGCGGTCTTGATGAAGGAAACAAGCCAATCAAGAACGTTGCCAGGGATGGAAAAGGAAATCGATAAGCGCTGCAAGAGGATGTCGTGATTGAAAGTGTCAAATGCAGCGCCCACGTCAAACAGTACGAGGAGGGTACCTGGGATCTATCAACGGCGCCGTTGATGTCAAAGAGGAGGCGGGCACGCAACGGTTTTGTGGAATGGCCCTTCTGGAAACCTGACTGGAAGTCTTGGGGAAGGTAATTTTGTCAAGACATTACATAAGTTGTACAATGTAAAGCTACAAGCTTTTCAATAATTTTGACAAAATTCTACGCGTTCCATAGGCTTTCTGTAGATCTCTTCTGGGTGACATGAAGGACTCCCTCTTGAAGGGGTGGTTATGCTCTCCTGGAATAGGAACGACTTAGGTTGGTCCGGTGTCCAAAAGTATTCGGTGCTGACGTCAGTACCATCGGACGAAGTTCCTCACCTTCAATCGGGTTTAGGGAGGATAGGCTACAGCTCGTAGGTGGAAAGACCGGCGGTGGCCAGCCGACCGTGGCCTAGCGGACCTGGTCCTTGTAGGTCTCCAAAAGGAACCAGCCGTGAAAAACGATGCAGCTGGGCAGCATCTAGAGCATGAACGACCAAGGATGTCGTTAAATGCTTATCAGAGTTTCCTGTGCTTCCCGGAGAGTTGGGTAAAATTTGCGCTCCCAATAGTTCTGCCTCTGCTGCTGACGATGTATTTCTCGGACGTATCTCATCCATGCTGCGGCAGCCACCTCTGTTCTTCTGGAAAACCTCTCCAGACGACGAGCGAGTCGTCGGTTGGAGCGACACACGCCGATACTCAGCATCGAACCACAGCGCTAACACCGAGCGACGATTTTTTTTATTGCATATGAGCAGGAAGCATGTTATCAACTAATATCAGTCTATGATTGATGTAAGTGGATGGCGACACTTGAGACGATAGAGTAGATTATCCGCGTTTTCGCTGGCCATGAGTAGGCCACAGAATTTCCACCCATTAACACCAACACCGAACGAACATTTATTTCTGTCTGATTTGTACTTTAAATGTCCAGCCCACGCTTGAGGTCATTCAAGATCTTTACAGACATTTTGTCTACAAGATCAGTATTAGCAATACTAATTAGCGAATTTGCGCTCGTCAGCTTGGATCGCAATCGCGATATAAATATTCTTAAAACAACTAAGGTTAATAGAGTAGGTCACTATAGGCTTATACTGCCGTGTCAATTCACAAATGTTAAGTCAATGGTGAACACATAGTATTATTATTAGTTGTAGCGAATTTCAAGTACTCGTGTCTGTCGATATAGGACTTTTTTAAATTTAATTATTGAGCCAAAATAGCAATTCATTTTTGTAAGTTTTATTAGCTATCATTAGCATTACATGACAAATAATGACAGTCAAATTAGTAGTTACAGTTGTAGCTATCGCTAACGAAATCAGTTATATTTGGTCAACAAACATTTTCGTTACTGTTAACGTTAACGAAAATGGCACATTGAAACCTCGGTCATAAGCCGGCCATTCCCTATAGGTCAGTATTTATTTTAGGAGAGCCTCGTTGCACATATTCTATTTTGATGAGAGCATCACAGAAATGCCGAGTTCAGTCAGTTCCTTTTGATCCTTTCCAAGGATGCAGTCGCGAGTCGCTTCTTTGCGCCACGAATTTTGTGGCGATGTGCTCTCAACGTTTCTGTCAAGGGTGCTATGAATGTCTCTTACGTAAACGACTTTCCGTAACTTACAAAAGACTGAGCTTTCATTTAAGTAAGTACAGTCGGATACGTTAGGTTAAATTCAGATCCACTGGGCCACATTCGGATATGTTAGACTACATTCAGACATATTAAGTCATTATGTGGATGCATTAGGCTATAGATCTATTTGGATATAGGCTATGAGATGACAATATACGAATGCACTATACGCAGCTTTGGGATATAATTATTAGGTTATATTCGAATATATTAGACTACATTTGAAGAGGCCTATATTAGGTAATATTGGGATACATTAGGCTTCTTTCGGATATAGTATGTTATATTCGGATACATAAGCTAGGCTGCATTATGCGCATATCGGCCGGCCATCTTGGTCGATCTTATCGACTCCGGCTGTCATTTTGACTATTATATACATGTACACTTAAATGCGGAATTTACTTAGTAGCTCCGAACATGTAGTAGTTTTCTAGTGCTAGGTTTGTATACCGGAATTGTTCGTCGGTTTTTACAAGGATTTTGTACGTCTAAGAGGCATTTTATTCGCAAGTTGCCTAGGCCATGTGACTGCATCAGATCACCGTTCTGATGTAGGTTTACACGGTTGAGTCTCGCCGTGTGGCTGCGTACGCCTCCTGTAGCTGAGTATTTTCGTCTCGGTGGAGGACTAGCGACGCGGCCATTGCATGGAGTGACCTTGGTCGATAGTCACGGATGGCTATTCAATCTACCGACCAAGACACCACCAATGTCTTTTCTATGTCCTCCTTGTAGCTCGACGAATATCCGGACGCGCGTCATCTTCCACCAGCGAGGGTCTATTACCCTATACTCGTCGACAACGTACCGTGTCGCTCTACTCACCGACGCAACTTGGCCCAGGGACTCTGAACATACGTGCATGAACATCTGTCTGCTGTCGACGAGAATCCATTGATTGGTTCAACGCTTCAACGCTTGTGAGTGGGTCCACCACTGATGACTCTTTTCAGCTTACTGTGCAAAGTTGTGCTAGTAGAGTAGACATGTCTTTTACTTGGTCACTGTGGCATTTAACATCACTTATAAGGCCAGCGCAGAGATCGCCTCTGAGTAGATATCTTGAAAGGCCGATATATAAATGAGTAATTACATTACATTAATTCACAAATATAAGTTCGATTCGGATACATTAAGCTGCATTCGGATATGTCAGGTTATATTTGCATACATTAAGCTATATTCTGACAAATTGGGTTATATATATATATATATATTGGGATACATTGGTTATTCAGCAACCCTAATAACCTCTAAAATACAGCGGAAAATTGGGTTATATTTGTCAATGATGGGTCATATTGGGCTACATTGAGATACACAAAGATACACTCAAATGCATGTTGAATTTCAATAATATATTAAAGGTGTATTTTAATACGATTCCGACATATTTAGGCCACATGCAGTTTATTTAATCTAAACTAAAGAGCAAGGATAGAATTTTCCGTAACGAAAGGTTCTCGAGCGGAACGATCTGGCAATACGAAATTTCTATAAAACGTTTTATGTGAATTTCTGAGTCTACGTGATTATTTTGAGCACACGATTTACTTTAAATTCCGATATTTTGACATTCTTAGTTTCGAATTGCCAAGATTACCGACATTTCATATAATTTACGCAGCCATTCTTATGCGAAGGCGGGGATAGTTCAATACGTCACAGGCTAATTTAATAGCTCATACGAAAGCGTGAATTAATTTAATATGTAAATCTGGAGCGTTTGGTATGCGAAAATCGGAGAAATTACGATCGCCTATGCAACACTTTAAGTCAGAGCAACAAGTTGTCTTAATTTGACCGAAAGCAATTTTTCACGACTGACAGTGATGAAATAATGATGCGAACTTTAACCCCGGGCGAACCGGGTATACGTAAGACAAAAAGGTTAGATAAAGTCGTCATCTACCACTCTGGCAGCCATAGCGTGTCGTCTAACAGTGGACAGTATAATGCATAGGCTTATACAAGAGAGCCAATCAACATAGCCAGTCAAGAGAGCCAGTCAAGAGAGCCAATCAACATAGCCAGTCAAGAGAGCCAATCAACATAGCCAGTCTGCGGCGGTTGATAAGGAATCAGTAAAAGCCTAAAAGGTAAATCTTAGATCGAGAACGAAATGTCCTACGCAACGTTCCAGAAAATCACCACATCTCCGGATATTGTTTAATAATAATAATAATAATAATAATAATAATAATAATAATAATAATAATAATAATAATAATAATAATAATGTGCAGATTGATCTTGCCGAGGGATAAGTCGTTCCAGAAAACCATCTGTCTCTCTCCTGAGTAAATAATAATGCATTGCCAATAATTGCATGCAACGCTTTAGTTATTATGTTGTCCTCCGAGGTACATTTGCCCAATCACACACTGCAGCCGAGTCAGTTGCCTTTCCAGAGCATCAGTCAAATCTCTGGATAATGTTTGAATCACCTGAGTGATTCAAATAATTATCCAGTATGATAATATAATAATTATTATTACCTTGATGAAAAATACAAATAATACTACTACTAATAAAATAGTATTAATAATAATATTACTAAATCTATTACTACTGTTAACTACTGCTAATAATAATAATAATAATAATAATAATAATAATAATAATAATAATAGTAATAATAATAATAATAATTATAATAACAACAATAATAGCAATAGTGGTAGCAGCAATGGTGGTAGTGTTACAAGTAGTGGTAGTGTGGAGCAGTGAAAGTGGTAGAAGTAGTAGGCCTAATAGTAGTAATAGTATAAATATTAGCAGTAATAATAAGTATAAAAGCCATAATAATTTTAATTGAAATGATAGTAATCAGGACAATCTTTAAGGTGTCGTAATGCATCCATGCCTTTATTAATTAATTAAGGCACGTGATGAAATTGGTACAGGATGAGAGTTGATAATGAAACTTGGAACGTAAAGAAAAGTCGACAAAGAAGTGACGAATCAAAATGCATTAATATTCAGCTACGCTAATAAAAATTTGAACTTCGGCAAATGTCCTTATGAATCACAGCCTTGGTCCACTGCGTCCTCTTTAAATTAACTCATGTAACCGGAACAGGTGTTTGTACAGTAATTTAAGACATAACTTAAGCAGTTTGCTATAGAACTCAATTCTTACCGTAATTTGAGACGCACTCTGTCAAATTGAAGCACCAATACAAGCCAAACAGTGAGTGAGCTCGTGTATTGATGACCTGAGAAGACGCTAAATGCTGATGGTCTGCGGTTGTTGCTGCTGCTGCTAATGCCTCTAATGCCCGGGAGAAGACCGCATCCCCATCAGTACAGATGCGCTTATGAGAGGTAGCAGATAACGCCAAGCACTAGAACCGTAGGCTGCTTAGGATAGTTGGCAGGCAGCCCATCATCGTCATCAACGTCACACACCTCCACCTCTCCTCTTCCTTCCTTCCTCTTCCTTCCTCCTCCTGCTCTTCTTTCCCTCAATTTTCCGCTAAATAGGTCGAACCCACGCGCCCTTATTATAGTGTAAGTTGCAATTCTCGGGGGCTTTGTTTGCTTGTGGATAATTGCACGGACCTCGTCCTTCGCACGGCGCCAGTGCACTCGCCCATACCCCCAAAGGGCTTCAGACGGAGGGGATGCGGTCTGTTCGGGCGGAGCATGTGGGATGTAACCAGAGTGGGTTGGACACGAGGGTGGGCGGTGACGACTTTGATGTTTGCTGACTCAGTTGGAAGAGAGGGAGAGGGGACTCTTTTGAAACCCACTCTTGGCTCATCCCGGATTTTTAATTGGCTTTGGAGAGGGGTAGATGGATGGAGAATAAGCGGAAGAGGGATGACAGGCGGGAGCAAGTAGATTGCTAGTAATTGGTCGGACGAATTGACTCGCATGTTAAAAGTCTTCTGCTCCTGCTGACCTTTCCGTCCTACTGACCTTTCCGTTTCCTCTCGCTCTCTTCACCTCTGTCTTCCTCTGTCTGTCTTTCTCCCTCGATCGGTCTCTTCATAATTCTTTGTACTTCTCTATATGTGTTTTCTCTCCCTCTTCTCGTTTAATCTTTATGAGATTGACTTCGCCCTAAAAGATCTTTCCATGTTCTTCTCAGCCTCCCTCTCCCCATTTCTCCCTCATTCTCGCATTTTGTAGCTCCACTATCTGTAACTGTCATTTTCGCCCACACTTCTTCCCACGTCCATCCCTGCTCTGCAGACGAATGAAGGCGTGAATTATGATAATGAACGATTGGATGTATGAATTTATGAATGGATGGGTGGATAGGTGGATGGAGGGACAAACGTACAAATGCATGAATGGCTGGATAAATGTATTTATGAATGGATGAATGGATGGATAAATGAATGAATGCATGAATGATTGAATGAATGAATGAATGGATAGGAGGATGGGTGGATGGATAAACGAATATAATAATGACTGGATGGAAGGATAGATGGACGGAGGAATTAATGACTGAATGAATGAATGGAAAGGTGGATGGATTGATGGATGGATGGATTGACAAACTAATATAAGAATGACTGGATGGATGGATGGATAGATGGATAGATGGACGGATAGACGGACTGTGAGTGGGGCCGAGCGACTCTTCACGCGAATGTAATGAATCGCTTTTTGTTTTGCAACAACATCAACTGATTTCTCGAGAGGACGAAAGGAACAGAAGGAGGAGTGGATAGGAGGGGGTTGAAGATGAGGGGCGAAGGGATGAACTGAGGAAGGTTGCTAGTCGGGTGGGGCAGGCTCTACGCTGCAGCGTAGATCCTCCCTTCCTGGCGATGAGCCCAGGACGAGATGGAAGTTCTGTTGCTATGAGGACGAAGGTCGTCAGACGTGTGCCACGGTGATTGTTGCCAACTGCACGACGGCTACGCTGGCACAGATCGTTAAAGACAGACAGACAGACAGACAGACAGAGACAGACAGAGACACAGACAGACGGACAGGCAGACAGAGACAGAGAGAAGAGTTCACGTTATGCACGCATGTACATGTAAGTCCATAATGATAATTATAGGCCTAATAAAGAGACGAGTTTAACTTTTCGGCAGTCATGCAAGGAGTCATAAAAAGATACATCTGCCTTTTAATCCCAAGTACGCATGTACAATATGTGAATATACATGTTCAGTATAATAATTATAGCTGAAACTCATTCTAAACATTAACGTAATAATCGATTAACCTTCCAAGTTTAACTTCGATTAATGTATTATATTCGATTAATTTAGTATATGTTAAGTACAGCGTGAAATCTGCCAAAATTGTTGTCACTCAGTTTAGGTTACAGTTAAAATTGCAAATAGTCAATAAATTTATCTTAGCAATCAGCATTTACCTTAAATGCAAGCTGATCAATTAAATTATCTAGTCAAACATTTCACATTATCATTGTTCGACACAGAGGTGTAACAAGGTTTTGAAAAGTGGGGGGGCATCATCTGAAAAATATTGCGCGAAGCGCAAAAAAAATTTTTGCACTCCCATTTTTTGAATTTTGCCCCCCAGATATTTGAAAAATAGGGGGGCACAAATTATCTTAACAAAAGTAATTTTAAAAATTTATTGGATAAACATAAAAAGAACCGATTTGGGGAGGCACATGGGGGCACTGAGTACTAAAACTGGGGGGGGGGGCTTTGCCCCCCTGTTTTTAAACTGGGGGGCCGGTGCCCCCTCTGCCCCCCCGCTTGTTACACCCCTGGTTCGACACATTGTTCACTCTGTTCGACGTCATAAAGTTAGTACGAAATTAATCGTAAAAACCGAAATTAGTGGACAAAAATATTAATGAAAAAAGTTAATCGTTAAAATTTGCAGCTAATTACATGCGCACGCATAAGTATACATTCATATATGCATGTTTATTAATGCGTACGTACGTATGTATTTGTACATATGTATTTGTACATATGTATTTGTACATATGTATTTGTACATATGTATTTGTACATATGTATTTGTACATATGTATTTGTACATACATGTGCGTAGTATGTACACTATTGCACAATATTATTGGCCATTCGTGTATCGTATTTCGTGTTTGTATGCACTGATATTAACGTAGAGTCTGATTTCTCATGCGTCAAATACTCTGATGGAGACAGGTAATCAGAGGCCGATTGAGGCACTCAAGCATGCGGAGCCGCTTTCCAATTGAAAATACTAGACCGTAGAACACTGGCCAAGGATGACAGATAAGAGACTGACAGAGATACACAGAAACATAGGCTAACGAAAAAGATGAAGATATGGGCAGAAACAGAGAGACAGACAGACAGACAGACAGACAGACAAATAGAGACTATGTAGGTTATGTGAGCATGTAGAGAATATATGTATACTTGTATAGGTATACCTGTATTAATAAGCGAGCAACCTAAAGTCGACTACTTTACCAGACATGATCCTGTGGAATGTTCCTCTAATTTTGGAGACAGCGTGAGAAATTTTGTGTGTGCAACATTTTATAAATGGTTCTCATCTGTGTTTGCATATGCAGGTCCGAGCTGAATGAGATTATAGTTATATTTACATAACATTTAAAGATCTATGGTGATAAGTTCTTATAACCTAAGAATAGTCCCTTGTCTAAAATGTGTCTTAGAGCAGAGGATGCATAGGCTACATCGTATGGCCCGTAATTGTATACAATTAGCTTTCAATTTACTTGATATTTTCTGTTCTATCCAGCTAAGTAGTGGTATACAGTTCATCTTACTTTTTTAGTGAAAACAATTTGTGCGTGCACTAATTCTTGTGTGCGCTGGCACCACAGCTTAGATCAGCGGTTCTCAACCTGTGGGTCTCGACCCCCACGGGGATCACCTCACCATTTGCCAGAGGTCGCCTGAAATCTTCAGGAATTTGTTTTAAAAAATTTCAGCCTTGTATCTCATATATATAATTTTTGCAATTGTGATTTATTTACACGAACCAGCTTTTTACTATCTATAGTGACTTTAATTAATCTTTACATATTTCTTGTACTATGATTCGTTTAATAAAATTTATTGCCAACAAAACTTTTCACATTATTCTTTTAATTAAAGATTGACCATACTATTATCAATGAGGTGTATAGATCATCAAATGATGAGAAGTAAAATGCATTGTAGTAAAAACGCGGTGAAGGCAGTAGTAACCCAATACTTCTAAATAGCTGGGGTCGCCACACCTTTAGAAATATTGTTAGGGGATTAGGGAGTCGCAGGACTAAAAAGGTTGAGAACCGCTGGCTTAGAGGGAACACTGATCTTGGGCACTACAGCATTCAACCAATGATAATAATATTCGGTATATTATAGCATACATTGTATGATAACAAATCCAATGCTAAGCATGATGCGTAGGTGTTCGCTGTTCCTTCTTCCGCAGCCAAAGGTTTGTCATCATTGCCGTCGTCGTTGTCGTTAAGACTGACCGGTATACACACTACTTATATACGTATATATAAAAATATATATATATGTGTATATATATAGGCCCTATACTGTGATTCGTGATTAAAGACAACAACTACGAAAGTTTTCAATCTATAAGTCGGAGGGCCTCGGCCGGAGGGGGCAAAGCTCGCTTGTGCAGAACCTGTCTGCCAACGTATATACCGACAGACCGGCCTGTATGTGTGTATGTATATCTGTGCTTGTGTACGTATGTATGACTTTGTATGTATGTATGACTTTGTACGTATGTATGACTTTGTATGTATGTATGACTTTGTATGTATGTATGACTTTGTATGTATGTATGACTTTGTATGTATGTATGACTTTGTATGTATGTATGACTTTGTACGTATGTATGACTTTGTATGTATGTATGACTTTGTATGTATGTGAGCATTTTTAACCTCTCCCAAAGTATTAACAAGATTTAAGTCGGCGGCTCGGCATAGAATATATATATATATATGTGATATAAATATATTGGTTCTAATATGTATTATACATAATATTTATATATTATAATCATTTTCTAACGCCTGCCATTTGGCGTATGGATGGAGTATGGATGGGTGCGAACTGCGAATAAATGATCTCGTATCATATATCTGCAAATAAAAAACTTTTACAAGTGTTATATATATATACATATATATATATATATATGGGTGTATATGTATATATATATTATATATATATACTCTTACGATCTTCCAAATATTGGCAATCTGGACCGTTTTTTAAGTATAGTGGTATATATATATATAATATATATATATAGTCAGTTCGCGCAGCGTGGAATTAAGAGGAAACGGGGCTGATGAACAGTAATGACTCAGACAGACTATATCATGGCAGACAGACAGACTATGACTAACATGTAAGCAAGCAAACAGACAGATAGGCCTGCAGAGACAAAAAAGCAGTGATATACACACGCCCATACTCGTAAAAATCCAGCTGAGACAGATAGGCGGACAGGCAGGAAGACAGACAGAGACACAATGAAGATAGTCAAGCAGGCAGTTTATAGATTCATGTGCTTATAGAAAACACAAAACGACTGCCTGCAGCAGCACGTATAGACCTACAGCGTAGTTGATGAATTGTTTTAAAGACAGATTACGACGTATCAGTGCCTTCCAACCAAGTATAAGCAAGCGTTTGATCATTGAAAGCAGATAAATGTACGTACACAGTTCCATTTCAGAAAGATACCCATTATATAACAACCACAGTGACTGCACACACAATAATTATATGCGGTACATTGTACTTAATTGCGTAATACTGTAATGTAATATTTCCCATTGTGTTTTAATGCAGTGTATTGTGTTTATTTCATGTAGAACAATCGCATTCTCTTATAATAGACAGCATAATGCAACGATGTGGTTATCCTCTTCAACCGTCGCACACATTATATTACATTACGTAACTCCTTGACTGTGATTCCAACCGGTCTTGGTTACAATGGTATTGCCAAACATGTTTGTATTCAATAATACAGAAGCCTTACTATTCTTTAGGTAGGCCTGCATAATTATGATCCCTCGGGGTTACAAGTATTGGGAAAGCTTTGTTCTGGAGTGGCTAGGATCTTCGCAGATGGTTTTGTTCGTGGAAAATGTCATACAAAAATGGGTGAATTGTAGCGCTCTACGTTCATAGATAAGTGTTGATAGGCGCTGAAAAAGCGAAGTGGTCTCACTGTTATATTCTGGCCAGTCCGCTAACCGAGGAGGTTGATCAACGCTAGGGCATCTTCGTTTATAACAGAACCTCCAGAGTTGAACATGCCACTGACACAAAATGATATGCTGACAAAATAGCATTGTTTCTGGATGTTCATCTATCTATTGCATGCGATCTCGGCCAATCAAGAACCACGATTTAAAAAATGTCCAAAGAAAGCGCCCATAATGAGTTCACGCTGAGCTGGGATTTGGAATTGGGTGTGCTTACAAGGCAAGTGAAGTTGAGCAAAACGCTAGAACAACAATCGCTTTGAACGCACAAAGTCAAAATCAAATAAGGCACAGAATCTTATAGAAAACACACCGCCATCTAGGCGTATAAAGTGGACACCAGCTGAATAAGATAGGCCTAACTAATGTAATATTGTACGATATTAAAAGTAGGTCTATGTAACTGGAGATGTTGGAGGAATACAAACCGAACAGCTGTGCGCGCATGCACTGATGAGGTCTACATGTCTGGAGAAGTCGTAAACGTCAATAAAAGAATCAAGTGTTGAGATGCAATAGTCCAGCGTGATAAGGAAAGCGATAAGGCAAGATACAGAAACCAACTTAATATTATAGGCCAAGTTTCCTCAGATAAAAGAAACAGTAACGTGTAGTGTTGTTAACTATGTGGATAGCTAATATAAAATTTGAATCAACCATCACACCTATTAGGCCTATAGGTCACGAACTTTCCGGTAAAATCAATGACTGCCAAAACGTCGTCATCATAATGCCTTGAAAGACGTCATCAATTGATGGTCGCTTCGAATGAAGCAGCGCTCAAGAATCATAACGAAAGAGAGGAATCTTGAGTTTAGACCTGAGCGACATCAAAAGCAATTGTAGGAATCCTATAGAAAATATATGAATGAAAAGCAGAAGCGATGTAAATGAATGGCCGGGTTTTAAGCATCCAGTTCTGTAATCCAGAGTTACACTTAGACCACAGTTCAGCAACTGATTGCGCCATTAACTACACACGTTAATGTCATTTATGTGTGCATTAATCAACGGATTCAACGTTAATATCTTCGTCCCCTCAATATGGGGTGATCATGTTATGCTCCCTTTCGCACACTTCACAATGCAGCATACGGTAGACCTTGGCTTGGTTGGCCCTTTACTCTGGACCAGATACTTTGTGAAGAATAGACCTCAACCCCTATCCGTTGTCTGTCTTTATTTGGCGAACGATTGATCAGAGGATTGCGAACGAAGAACAAGAAAACAGCAGAAATAGACAACACATGGCGAAACAGAGACACGGATGGAGAATGCCAGAGAGGTGTAGAGGAAACTGCTACTAGATAGTTTTGCTTTGCAATTTGCAATTGACTTGTCATATTTACTCTTATTTGACACTGACTCTTGCTTTAAAACATTTAGTATCTAGAGTCGACGTTGTGGCGCAGCGTTCGTGAATAAGCTGGTACTATGAGTGGAGCTTTAGAAGTTTGGAGTTTACGATTCAGCACCAACGTAAATCGCACGATTAACGTTGTAACGTCATTAAAAATCTAACCACACGGTTGATTATTGTTTGCTAACCTTAGAGTAAAGTGCATAACCTCGATCGTGCTGACTTTTTTAACACTTATAAGACATATAGGCTTAAAGTGGCCGTTCATAGAGCCCGTGGAGGTAGTTGTGGCTGAGTTGCTGTAGAGTTGTTGGTTGGAAATGTTTTTGAGATGCAAAAGAAACACAGTGAAGAATCAATCAGTACGATAGTAGTCAGATCAGTAGGGAGTAATGCTGGTAAGAGCGGTGTGATAAGACGTCTTGTTTCCGAGTTATGCTGTTGTAAAATAACTTTCGTCATTGTTTGCTATCAGTTTATAGTATACTCTCCTAGCAGAGCCAAACTCACCAAACTCTTCCTGATCGTCGGCTCTATGCCTCCTTGCTTCCTGATATACTATGCACGTGCGACGAAGGACCTTAACCCCGACCGCAGGTATACGAAGAAGGCAGAGAAGAAGCCATCAGCCGTCGCAGGGAGAGAGAGACAGGCAGACAGACAGGCAGACAGACAGAGAATGTGATCGAGGCAGTACTCGTTTTCAATGTTGACATGGCAACTATTGTCTTCATTGTTGCCAAAGCAATGATTGTGATGTCGTATCTATAGCCTTAACGGACCGGATCCTCGCTTGCCTATGTCTGACACGCATGCAGTCAGGCTCTGAACAAAGACGCTTTTCTGACAAGGCTTCCGTTAAAATACAGTCTTCAGACTCCTATTTCCCGAAGCGGAAGAGCTAATTTCCCGTACTGGAAGCTCTGTTAGTTCGGCAAGACACGCATCCCAAAATCATGGGCAATGCTGGGAGGAGGCAATGCATACATCGCAGCACAATTTCTGCGGTTGTGTGGACAAATTCTGCTGAATCCCAAAGCTTCATAGAACAATGATGGCCAACTCCCGACTTTAGTATAGCGGCAAAATGCTAAAGTCGTGTGGACAAAACCAGAGTGCAAAATTCTACGTAGTATTGACAAACTAGAGTGTACAACTAGCTAGGAATATAACGTGACGTAGGCAGCCTGTGTATTTGAATTTCGACGCATCATGTTGGCGTCAATCTGGTAGACTCTATTAGAGGAGAAAATCTATTTCGTCGAAAAACGAGTAACACATTGCCAGCGGATCAAATCGCAATAAAACAACAATATCGATCGCAGAAGTCGTTAATGTTTATTGTCGATGCAAAACGATACTACACTTGCACGCTTTGGTCACGTAGGTGTCGCCACTCTGCGCTATTCAGCGCTCGTGAATAAGCTGATGCCAGAGGCGTAACTAGGGTATTTTGCGCCCGGGGACAAACTACAGAATTGGCGCCCCTTTGGGGGCCATCCATGCATGACGTCACGCGCCTATGGGGAGGGGTGTCACACAATTGTGACGATGTGTAACGAGGGAAAGGGGTCCAAAGAAATGTGATATCCCATCATCATATCAAAATTCATAATTTTATTTTTAAACATTTGCTCATGAGAATTTTGGGGCGGCAAAATCATGTGTGACAACCTGTTTGTAATGAGGATTTTGGGGGTGCCAAAATCTAATCTTACTAACTTTATTGGACGAATTAGTTTGTTTCGAAATAAAAAAATAATAGTTCTAATCCTCATTTTGGCGCCCCCTCAAACTTGGCGCCCGGGGACACGTGTCCCCCTCTGACCCCCTATAGCTACGCCTCTGGCTGATGCCCTGCGCTTAGCTTTCAAGTGACCGTCCAGAAATGTTGAGTTTACAATTACTACTGTTGTAATACTGTCGTTGGGAATTCATAATGTAGGCCATTGTTTTATACCAAACAAAGAAGTCAATTGTAGACTTGTAGCCTAATAGTTTCTCGACTAATAGGCCGACGAATAGAAACTGATCTTTTCGGAATTTAGCATTTCTGTAGAAAGTCTACCACAGACGTTTTACTCAGTAAAGGTTTTTATTTCTGTGGTAATACCATAGGTTAATAATAACAAATAATAGTACTAATTAAGAAGCATAAAACGTGCTTCGAATGATGAGTACTGATTGACCAAACTGATTGGAAATGTTTTATGATTTGTATTAACCTTCTTGGTTTGATATATAGCGCCTTTAGTTAGGCTGGTCTCTCTTACGTGGGTTTTGTGTGGCGCTGAGAAATTTCGAAAATTTACATTACATTACAATATAACCGCAGCATTACACCGCCTTCTCAGTAAAACGTCGTTTCTAATTCGTAGTAGGCCTATAGGCCTACCTTGCGTCTAAAATACATTAGCTACATAAAATACATTAGCTACATAAAATACACTAGCTAGGGTCTAACTGTAACAACATCAAACTTACTTGCAATCGAAATCGTGAAGATCGGGCGATATCCACCTCATCCTGTTCAACCCTGTAAAAATGACACGACCGAGAAATAAGACACTGAATGTTTGGAAATAATGACGGCCAACTTAGGATTAAGAAATTTCTAGATAAGACGCGAGCCTCTCACGATTACAGCCTGGGCGACAGAGGGCGAGCGATGTACAGCGGGACGACCGACACAGTTTAGAAGAGCATTTAACAGGAACGAAGCGTGCTTTTAGGTTATAAGCCTACAAAGATGTTCAAACTTACTTAGACAGTCTTAGAAAATTTAGAAAATCTATAAGGAAGGATCTGTAGGGATATTGCAAAGAAACTCAGACATCAGGCCTACATATAGAAATATCATTTGATCCACTGACCGAACAGGATTCAAAATCTCTGAACAGCCTGAAATGTAATTAATTAATTTCTTTTACAGCTACATGAATACCATTCGTCCTTGCAACTACATACTTTGTTCACCTTTGCTTGCTTTGAGAAAACATTTCTGTCCGCCACAACATAGTTTAAGAAATCAGTGCAAGATTGATTGATCGTCTGAATAAAACGTTGATTAAGCGTTATTTTGGTTGTGTACGTAGTGTCGGTGTAGTATATGCCTATGTCTGGAATCTTGATCTAAGCCGTTCAATGCATAACCCAACATTTCATAGCAACTTCGCTCTTTCGGTGTTTCCTCCTTCGTTCCACCACTACCGTGTGGCCCAGTTGGAATATTTGCGGTGCACGAGTGCACTGAGGCGCCTGGGATTCGTTTCCCAAAGGCATGTTTTGAATTTGGACAACATGTAGTAGGCATGCAGGGTCAACTCAACGGAGAGTGTGAGTCACGTATACTGCAGTGCCAATCGATCGGAGTTATTCTGTCTGCGCCTCAGTAGACATATTCGTTGACTCTTCAAGGGTTTACGTCCGACGGCAAGTCCGCCTCTGCATCCAAATTTGGTTAAAATTCAATGGGTCCCTGAATGGGTCCCTGGTGCTATAGAAGTCAGTTAGATCATGGAGAATTCATTTGTAATTATGCTGAGGCCTACGTATTATGCATGCATATTTATAAGTTGCACGTTTGGAGATTACGATTATACATGTATGTATGTATGTATGTTTGTATGTATGTATGCATGTATGTATGTATGTATGTATGTATGTAAGTATGTATGTATGTATGTAAGTATATATATATGTATGTATGTATGTATGTAAGTATATATATAAGTATGTATGTATGTATGTATGTATGTATGTAAGTATATATATATGTATATATATATGTATGTATGTATGTATGTATGTATGTATGTATGTATGTATGTATGTATGTATGCATGTATGTATGTATGTATGTAAGTATGTATGTATGTATGTAAGTATATATATATGTATGTATGTATGTATGTATGTATGTATGTAAGTATATATATATGTATGTATGTATGTATGTATGTAAGTATATATATATATGTATGTATGTATGTATGTATGTGAGTATATATATATATGTATGTATGTATTTATGTATGTATGTATGTATGTATGTATGTAAGTATATATATATGTATGTATGTATGTATGTATTGTAGGTCTATATAATTCGTTAGGCTTCCGTCTGTTTCCATTCAAAATTAAAGTTCGACCCTTCAACATAATTGTAGTCAATTCATTTATAGAAGTTGATGCTGTAAAGCAAACATAGATATTTGTAAAGGAATTTTCTGTCTCGTTCTTTATCTGATCATTCTGCATCTGCAGGATTTTGTTCTTCGTACGGATATGATATCTTTGTATACAACCCAATGATATGAAGCAGTGCTCGTAAATAAGCTGGTGAATCAGCCGATACACATTGCTTAGCTTTTATGTCTCGCTTAAGTAGTAATATCTTCTGTCTCCTGCGTGAAGCGTACGCCGACGATGAGGCCTCAACAAGACGTCTCCAAGCAGCTCTGTATCTAGTTTTAGTCACCGCTTCCCTCGTCTTCATGTTCAGCGCCTTCAGGTCCTTAAGTAATATGCTTACGATTAAATGGGTGTGATTAATTCCAATTCGCGGGCGCGTAGGCCTAAGTGCCTTTGGTGCATGGCCATTTATCATCTAGTTCTTCATCGTGATTCATAAGATTAACGAGGCATGCAAGAGCAATTACTGCAGGAGTCCATCTACAGATTGGTTGCACCTTAAATTCCTTAATTAAGCATCTCTTTCGGCCAGCAAACCGTTAGTTTAAACTTTAACGTAGTGTCTGGGAATTGCAGACATTTAACGCAGAACCAGAACGCCAACCACAGTTATAATTACTACAAAGCCTCGTGGGTTTCAACTCATCCTTTTTCTTCTTATAGGATCGAAATGTATAATAAGCCTTACGAAAACACACTATCGCAATTATTTGCAATTGGTACTGGTCAATACCAGCACGATACCTGCACTTAAAATGCTGAGAAAATTACTGTTAACAGAAACAATTAAGTTTCAAATAGGGCGAAGTGTGTTCATGTCTTGTCATGTCATGTATTCATGTTCATGTTCATGCGTTAATGCGTATCATCGAAATATGCGGTATTGCAACTTTGATGACTATTAGTATTTACTCGGGCATAGGCACGAGTACAACTATAGGCTACTCTGCTGCAAATGATTATAACTAGACTATCATAATTATCGAAGTTATATAACTACAGAACCAGATTAGGGCAGTTAATGATTAGCCCGTCTTTATGGAGTGCGCTACACTATTAACATAGTTAGATTTTAAGAAAAAAATAAACGAATTATCTAATAACAATTTGACTGTGGTCATTAGTTGAAATTGTATGTTTTATTACAGGGCCTCTCATGCCTCTCCGGGTGTCCACCAGTCCACCTGTCAAACGAGATTTCCGCTTCTGCATTATTACTTAGATAAGAGGCAATAGGGCAGTGCTATTTTGCCGATTCATGTCATTATATGATTGTTACTGTGTTGTAGCATGCAAATTTAATTAGGCCCATAGTCGCCATATAGAGTTTCAATGCCATTCACTTTATTACTTTTAAAGTCTAGACGTTCTCTGTTTACTTTCAAACTTTCATGCAGAATATGTTTTCGCTTTTCCAGAATTTCCCTGACAGTTAGCCTATGCAATTTTCGAGATTTTGATAGCAATTTCTGATATAGTTGTCCAAACGTTCTAATTTTCCTTCATTTTTATCCAATTTTCATGGCACTTTCTTTTGTAGTTGTATAGGCCTACCTTGAGTTTCAACAACACATTGTTTACTGTTTACCAAATCTTCGGTGACTTTCTCTTGGTTTTCAGAGATTTGTTAAGCTTACTTATTTATTTCCTGAAACTTTCTCGGGTT
Source organism: Bimastos eiseni (assembly GCA_959347315.1). NCBI lineage: Eukaryota > Metazoa > Annelida > Clitellata > Crassiclitellata > Lumbricidae > Bimastos > Bimastos eiseni. Next base: position 44,865,456 of record OY365806.1, read on the forward strand.
CAGATAAACTCATTGACGTCCAGTTTGAACTTCGTGCACGTGATGTAAGGTACGGTGAGTGCACGCGACTTCTGGAAGCAGCTGAGGGTTTCAGCTGTAGGTTTAGGCCTACAATGCAACAGGCTTTTAGAGCCTGCCTGATGGACCTATTTCTAAGCAGCCGTTAAGGCCAGCGCATTCATATAGGCTTACGAACGCAGAACGTAGAGAAATACTCACACGGTAACATGTTTGAGAAGGTCTACGAGTGTAGAAAGCGAAGGTTGTTTGTTATTTTTTAACAGCGGAAAGTATTGAAATTTTGGGAGGAGAGCGTAGGCAATCCTGGGGTTGCCACGAAAAAAACAAAAATCGAACAGTCAGTGTGCTGATCTTAACCAGTTCAGTTCTCCCGCCCAAAACCGGACAATAATGATTGTTGTTGTGGATGGCGTAGTTGTTGCTTACATTTCAAGAACGTGTTGATGACATGCAGACATTGCAGAGAAGTAGTGCAGTGGAGAGGCAGTAGCTCTTACCTGGTGCCTGCAGCGAAGATGCGGGTCCTTTGATCTTCGTTAGGCTGTCGGGAAGCCAGCGCAGCCGCAGAGGCCGACCTCTTGACGGCGATGCTATGAAGCGTGCTGTACTTGTTGATGGGAATCTGATACTGGAAGGGTAGTAGTTGGTCCTGTCGGGGCTCGCCTGTGGCCCCGTTGGCGCCTGGGACCTTGGGTCCTGTCGGTCGGACGGCATATGATGTCTTGCCATCCGTCCACACGGCGAGCACCTGTTGAGTGAAGGTGGTAGCGCCGTCTATCGTAGCCATTTAGTAGCATCAGCGCGAACGACGATGTGGTGTGGTAACAATCATACGTCACACGTACGCAGCCGCTGCTACTAGACGAGGAATACCTGGACTAGGACACAGCTAGAGCTCCACAGGAAGCTTGCAATCCAAGGACGTCACGCTACACCACTGGTCACGTTCTCGGACTGGCTTCAGATATGCATTGCAATCTGATTTTATTTGGAAACTTCTTTAGCGCTGTTATCCTAATGCACAGGGCATCATTCCAAATAGATGCTTTTATAAAGAAAACCGCTCATAAACTAAGTTGTAACTTAAAAATGATAGGATATATTCCGCCTTCGTTAAGGCACTCGTTTAGCTTTAGGCTCCGCAATGCAACCGATCCAAAAGGTTGTCAGATTCCCTTCACATATGCAAGACCGGATTGCAGCGCGTAGGCCAAACGGTCGACGTTTCTTTTGACTTGGGCGGATTAACAATCTGCGCTGCTCTGAACCAACACGTTGTTTTATACGACGATGGCGCCGCCCAACGACCGACAGACAGAACAACGAAGCAAGCCGGCGCGCGCTAAGCCTCATTCGGTGAGGGAGGGAGTGAGAGACGAAGGGAGGGAGAGGGAGGGAGGGAGAGGGAGTGAGGGAGATACATTCAGACAGACAGAGACAGAGACAGAGACAGCCTAGGAAGTAGGGTCATATAAAGACGGAAGCGACAACAGGCAAGCAAATAGAAGGACACACGATCCCGGGAAGGGAGAGAGAGAGAGAGAAAGCGAGAGAGAGAGAGAGAGAGAGAGAGAGAGAGAGAGAGAGAGAGAGAGAGAGAGAGAGAGAGAGAGAGAGAGAGAGAGAGAGAGAGAGAGAGAGAGAGAGAGAGAGAGAGAGAGATGCGAATTCGTGGAAGAGCTACGAACATCGAGCTGTGTTGATGGCGGCGATAGTTTAAGTATCGTCGGGGGCGGGCGAGGACTGTGGCGTGTGTACGGTCGGCGACTGAGGGTCAACATAATCACTGATTCAGCGACGATCAGGCTCAGCAACTTACACTCAAACGTTGTGAATATTTCATCTTCAGCCCACGTACCACCCACAACATCCTGTCTACCTCAGAGTTGTCCACGGTCGGGTCGACCAACGAGTCGAGTTTGGGTCGGATTGAGTCGTGTCACGAATATCTGTCTCGACTGCGTCGGTCTTGGTGTTGAAGGAACGGTCTTGTGTTTGGTCTCGGTCTTAGGTCAGCATTCTTCGTCATTTGCAGTATCAGAGCAATTTCTTTGATATTTGTCGGTTATTTTCGATTATTAGAGACACCGGATGTTTAGGCCCTATGCGATTGGTATCGATTTATAACGTGCTAACCATCTATATTTGCAAGTTAATATGGGGAAAAATGAATTTGCAACGGAACCAGCAATTTAAAAATTTGCTTTAACAAATTTCAAGGTTTTTTGACAATCTAATAATTATGTGGTCGGCCACGTGTAATCACTGTTAACCTAAAATTCTGAGTGCAAGTAGGCCTACTGCCCTACACCATTCAAACGTAACGTTAATCTACTTGTTCAGATGTCTCATTTATAGCCTCTCGTATACTGTAAGTAATTTATAGTGAGATATCCTCAGGCCGAAGCCTTGGGTTGAACCCGCAAAAGTTCAGACTGACCGATAAAATTGCTTTCTGGATCATTATTAAGATTAGTATTCTTCAGCAATAAAATTAATATTTTAAGCGTGTTATTCCGTTTTAGCTCCTTAATAAATTGAATTGTTTATAAAAAAAGAGTATCGGTCTTGATCTTGGACCCTCTGTCTCAGATCACCCGGTCTCAGATCACTCGGTCTCGGACCACCCGGTCTTGGGACCTCTCGGTCTTGGTCTCGTGCCCAACACTGGAAATGGGGAACTCATTGTTGAAGGAGAGCCTACTGCTAGAACACATTCAATCTCAATGTACGAAATGGCATGTACATTTTTTTCACGTAACGATTTATTTCCCATTATTTCTTGATTTCGACTTATTTAACTCACCAAAAAGTATTGGCAAAAGTATTGGTATTGCAATTGCCACTAGATTTACAATATTGTTAAAATCCCTGCCAACACATGATGTATGTATGAGGTATGTATGAATATATTTACATGCATGAATATGTGTAAAATGTATAGTATGTATCTCAAGACATATCCAAACACCTTTTGAGAGGTGTTTGGATATCAGATATTAGCAATCAGGCCTCGGTCACAAGACGAATACTGTTTGAGCATAACAATTGTCACTTATATTTTTAAGATTCACATTCTCCTTTAATGCATACACAACTGTCCAGTAAACAATTACCCACTTGTAGCAGGTCAAATAAAGTTCCCTAAGAATGCAGTGGCATGCATCAATACCTGCTGAAACTGCTCTAAGCATTTGCAAAAGGCTAAATATATATGGACAAACCCTATGTGACATTCAGTTCAATTGTATTCACTGGTGGTGTCAAATTTTTCTCTCACAATGGGAGCAAGCACAATCTGCGGAAGGGCCATAAAAATCAGCACTGCATTAAAATATTCCATCAACAATAATAATTAAAGTCGTGACGTGGGTCATGTGTGTCACAGTGCGTGTCATACTTAGCATTTCACTCATTCATCGAGTTTGTGCAAACCTTACTGCATCCAGTGCTGTTGCGTCTGTCATTCTGCATCCAGTGTTCTAGCGTCGTCATATGTAAATAAGGAGAAGATAATGTGCGACGGGCGTTAATAATATGTTTAAACATTGACGTGTGCGAGTTATACATTGTGTAGTGTAAGTATATACCTAGTTATTAAAATTAAATGGAAACTTAATGGATGAAACTCGAGAAGAGTGCCAGTTGCCGTTAATTCGTGAGCGAATGCAAAGATGGACAGCTTGACAGTCAACAAACTTTTCAGTACGACGTGGGATTTTTCACGGGTTAACAGCTAGTATGCTAATAATTTGCAAAAAAAGCAGTATAAAATTTTTTTGCCAAAGGCAAAGTGCCCAGCTAAACATGGTTCTCTGACGTCCCTGCAGACAACTGAATACTTTTCAACGCAGTTCACTCCGGTGGTATAGCAGAAAACTCGAGGTGATGGTTCACACAGATCAAAGCATATAATTTTTTATGTAGGTGTTCGAACATGCATGAACGCACGTGTGTGTGTGTGTGTAATGAGTTTGTATGTATCTGTGTGTTATAGATAGTACCTGTTGAACCAGGTGTTGCTAAGCCACTGAGTTCACCTATCAGTAACACACACACATCTGAATGTATAACCGCAACCAGTTACAGAAGAAAGAAGACTAAAATGATTGCAGCTTGGGCATTCCAGCATTTATGGAAATTAGTAAACGAGTTATGCAATTGAGTCTAAACATATCCCACATAGAGTTAGAAGTTGGAACTAGGTGGAGTATTTTCAACCTTTGGGAAGTTTCTGCTAAAAACAAGAAAAAACAAAGATATTACTAGAAATAACAACAACAAAAATAGTAACATTACAGAATAATTGAAACAATATAATTAAATGATAATTACTTCCTCCTGGAACTAATTAGAAGCAACAAGGGCGTCATGACTTTCCAGTCAACAGAATATATTAAACAAGAGCTTCATGGCTGCCTATTTGACATCAGATACACCCTATTCCAAGTGATTGGCATGCTCAACCTGTAACCCAAAGGTCAGACATTCAGTAAGATGGTTGGTATACTCAACCAACAGAAAGTCAGACATTCAGGAAAATAGTTGGCAGGCTCAACCCAAAACGCAAAGGTCATGCATTCAGAGGAATGGTTGGCCTGTTTATCGTACAACCAAAAGGTCATTGGTTCAAAATCGTTGTATTGCAAAAAGATATTTCAAGTTTCTGTTCCAATTTCACTCGCTATGAAACTCATATAACTGTAAGAAATCAGAGGGAAAGTCAGGCAGAAAAGAGCCACTCACCCTCATAAGAAAATTAATAGAATACGGTAAGAAAAAATGATGAAAAACGGAAGTTGCTAACACTTCACACCCATGATTGGCTCCGTGGTTAGACCAATGATATCCACACATAACAAGGCTAAGACCAATTAAATAAAACATCATACATCCAATCCAACCTTGCAGGTTTGGCTCAATGAACTGCTCATAATCTTACCTGCCATCCAGACTTTGATCATTCGATTCGCTCCCCAACCTCTGCTCTTTTCTCTGACTCAACTTCTTCTCTAGCTCAGACTGGGGAGCAATAGGAACCTCTACAGGCTTTCGAACGCTTGTAGGTTTCAGTGACGTTTTTGGCAACACAGGTGGTGGACCCGTTTGAGATCTCGACCTCCTAGGATTGTTGATAGCTGCGTTAACGCCATCATCAAACTTTTTAACGCTCAGGCTTTTCTGGAAGTTAAATAGAACTCAATGATTACACTTGTGATGTTAAACTTGTAAGAAATAAGATTGTACAGGATAGGATTGCAATTATTGCTATTTTTAGCTGAATAAAATATTTAAAATACTGCTACCATTCAATTACTATATAAATATAATAATTGTCAAGATTAGTTTACTTAAATGTCTTAAATATTATAATTCAATTACTAGTTGATGGTCATTTTTTAATTAGCATAATTTAATTACTATTTTTGTTGTTTTAACTGTTGCTACTCTCACCATCAACATTGTCAATGATGTAATTTATATGGTGCAATAACCAAAATATTAAAGAACCTATTCAACCTAATGATAAATAATATAATGTAGAAACCAATTATATAAAAGAAGATAAAACCAACAGACCAGAATGTTCTCCAGTTCAGCCATTGCTTTTGGAGGTTCTGCCTTTGGAATTCCCTGTTCATTAAACAAACAATCTAAGTAGTAGCACATTAGTATTTCACTGCAGTAGCATGCTTGTGCATGTGTGTGTGTGTGCGTGCGTGCGTGCATGCATAAATATATACATATAACCATTGTTGAAATTAAATGACACACAGATCACATTTGACGAAAACAAATTACAATAGGTTAGATAAGAATAAATTAAATTAAATTAATAGAGTAGAATGAAATAAAGTGGAATGAGAATAGAACAGAATATGTTAGATTATGCTGAAGACTATGAACATGTGGAACAGTCGAGATGGCTTCGCGGTTCTCCAGCATTTCATTATTAATGAATTAGTCATAAGCAGAGAGGATAGGGATGCTAGAACAGAGTGGAATAAATTATGAAGGATTAGATTAGATTTTAATGAGGAATTTATGGATTACTTTTGGCGTTTGTTGTGCGGCGTTCTTTGAAAGAACGTTACCCGACTTAATTCTTGCCATCATTTCACTCATTGCATCAGCAAGTTTCACCTCCTTTGCTGCAAAGTAATACAGAACAAAAACATAAGAAGAGCTCAAATAATAGTTAACAACAAAGTCTGTAAACAGTATGTACAGTTGATAAATGAAAGTGCATTTTTATCACTATAACATCCAAATTTCCGTTTCATTCAAGCATTTATTTATGCTAGATATAGCCTCCTTGGTGCCCTAGGACGAAGTCCTTAGCCTACTAAACACCCTCAGGTGAAGTTTTTCAAGGTGCCCCTTTCATTTAAAAAAATGCTAAAATGTCTAACACATGTCAATTCTACATAACATGCACCTGACATTGCCACCCTAATGGAAGACACTATGTCTGTGTTATGTATTTAAAACAATTTATTGCACAGTAAAAAGTACATTTAGCCGACAACATCTAAAGATGAGGCAGCAAATACGAGCAACACAAAAGCTTAACTCTGATTCAAGGTTTCATGTCTGGAAAGTCTCTAAACCCAATGCCAGACAGTGAGCCCAAATTTCATTCTAGCTAGAAGCAGCTAATGGCATATCAATATATATTTTATTAATTACTATTGTCTTTCTTAATTACAACTAATTTTCAACTATATTATAGATTATCTCTAATTTTATTACTGGTTGCATTCAATTCTTAAAGGTAGAAAGTTTATCACAGAGACCTAAAAAAATATTTTTTTTGAAAATCAGTACAATGGAATATTATTTAAATATTCACTTATTTTTATTACTAATTGGGACTAATTCTGATGGCAGAAAAAGTTCCCATAGACCTTAAGAATGTCTACAAACATAAAATTAACTCTAACTTTTTGGTGTCTGTACACCTGGAGTTGTAGGTGTTGAAGCTGATGAAGGTGATCTTTTGACAATCAGCAGCTTTGGCCTAAAAAGATAAAAAAATATTTTACATATTTGAACAAAATATTCACTCATAGGTATTGAAATCCGAATTCTTATGCAATCTATTTTGAAAACACATTAATACATATAGCAGCTAAATGAAGCTTGAAGACACCCTTAACCCAAATATTATTAGTAATGGAATTATTTGTCAGATGCTCATATCACAGTTATTCTTGAATTCAGCTCAAATTGAAGGCAGCTGGAAAATTAGGTCTTCGATCTTTTTCAAATGAAAGAACAAATAGAGAGAGGTGCAGTGGAACTTTGTATCTCCCACAAGCTAGACTGTTGAAGATGATATATGTTACACTAGGTGTAGACATATCAATACACTCGTTAGTCATTATATAAGTTATTACATAAAATTAAAAAAATGTATATTGAAGCATTTGCTTGACATTATAACTAGAGCAGAACCGAAAATCGCCTCGGACATTCACCTCGGCCGAAGAATATCCCGTTTTCGAGACTATTCGGAAGTATTCGCCTCGGCAAATATTACACACACAAATAGTTAAAAATAAAAAAATTTTATTCACTAATATTTTTTATAAACATTTAACAATCTAATAAAGAGAATTAAAAATTTAAAGCCGTATTAGTAGTTATTACAGGCACAAACATTTATTTTGCTAATTTTTCATTACGCAAAACGGCGAAAGTGACGAAAGTCGATAATTTTAAGCTTCACATTCGGATGGTTCTCACCAGGCTAGAGTTGCCTCTACTATTCGGTTCGTACCCGGATCCGGTATATAGTGCATCCAAATACTCGGATTCGGTACTTGTTGAAAATTGTCTACTCAGTTATGCCATAATTATAACACAATCAGTCCTGGTAACAGTGTAAATTCATCAACACATTCCCTGGATAACGTGCCCTTCTGCCTAACGTTAAGTGGTTATATGTCCTCAAAGTTAAATATTAACACAACGCAGGATGGGCGATTGGACAAACCGATACATGTTTGATGGCCTTTGGAACGAACAACCTGACGGTTGGCTAGGATCAACTGATGATTAGATAGATGGACAGTCAGGTCAATGGACTAACAGTCAGGTCAATCGACTATCAGTCAGGTGAACGGACTAAAAGTCAGGTCAACGAACTGACGGTTAAGTGGACTTTTGTATGACAGTGAGCTGGATGGACGAAGAATAAATGGCCAAGACATTTGCAGGCACAGCGAGTTCGATTGCCGCTAAGGTTGACCAGTCGCTCTTACAGTTAAATTCAACTCATCAGCTGTTCATACTGCACAGTAATTACACTGTAGTTCGTCATATTGTAATTAAACTAAGATATTATTATAATATTATAATATTCATGGCACCAATTACAGAATGAAGATTGAAAAGGCTGATACAGACTTCAAATTTCCTCTGTAGTTCGTACGGATGAGAAGACTTTGGCACATGAATCAAAAATCACAGCTAGTTCAAGCTCTACCATCGACATTGAAAACACACTAACCAAACACAATGCTATGGTATATACCTTAAAACATATATAAATACTATTATTCAAAACATCTTCATACATTCTCAGCATTTACCCCAAAAAAGGAGGTGGGCACGTTGGTGGAGGGGGTGGTGGAGGAGGAGGAGGTGGGCGCAATCTGTCTTCAGCTTCCTCTAGTCTTGTGCGCATATCTTTCGCTGTAACAAATTTTTCACATTAATATTGATATTATATTAAATGATGAGTGCAATAAAAGACACTGGGAAACCAATGCAACACAGTGTTAAATTGCAAAACATTGCAAAGACAATCCTGGAAGGCAAGTGCTGTTAATATAAAGTGCTAGAAACTTCAGTTATCTTATGCTCCATATTTGAGAGCAAGTGTCATCCTCCCTCAGCTCCCGATCTTAATGCTGATAACAGGAAACGGTAGAACAACTCTACGAAATTCTAAAACCAATTATAGTTGACAACGAATTTTGGTCAAAGCGCTTGGCCTGTAGCATGGATAGCATTTGTTCGAGCCTTGCGAGACTTTACTGTGTGAGGACCTTTGGAAAGTTCTTCACTCACAATTGCTCTATACCATTGATGTTCTGTCATATTATGGTCATGTGCGCTTCTGAACTTTGGAAGGAAGGCCATCCATCAATTACAGTTAGATCATATTGCATTTTATAATCTACATATGATGCACTCATGTTACAGCTAAGTCTGCCATATAAATGTGCTATTGTGTTTACAAAGTAGCATTAGTCAAAAATAAGGAATGCAACTAGACATTTATATATCTCCTTCAAAATTCTAAATAAATGTTGAATGTGCATCAAGTTAAACACATGTGGCCTACACTGCATTTAAAATGCACCTCATTCACTGCAATCATTTTAAATGCACCTCATTCCAATTCTCATTTCCCTGATGTACCAGTGTGTAAAAATACTGTACCCACCTTCCTCCAGCATCGCTTGCTTCCACTCTTCCAGTTCCTGGACTGCTCGGTGTAGCCGGTTGACTTCACTGGAGGCAATTTCTAATTCAGTTTCGAGAGATGTTACCTTTTGTATATCTCCAGAGGTTGAAACCTGTTCCTGAAGGGTCTTGACCTTCAACAGAGCAACCAGGAAAATTCATTTCTACTTCAAAATCATAATTAGTTTTTAGATTTTCATACAGTAGGTTTTTCCCATTTCCAACTGAACAGTTTACTATTAACCTTCCCTGCATTTCTTTCATCTTCCCTGTAGTAGTTTCACCATTAGCTGTAACCGAATAGTCGTACCATGACTCGTAGTAGTGTTTATCTTTGCCTGAAATAGTAGTTACCTAGACTTGCAATAGTATTTACCATTACCAATGGCTGTGCTGACCATTCCTTCATGTAATTTTTACCTTTTTCTTCCTCTATGGGCTTGAACCTTATCCTGTGCGAGTGTCTTACCCTCTCTCGGTGTTCCTTCTTCACTGTTTCGAGTTCCTTCGTAAGATTTTCTATCTCCATTAGTGCCATCTGCATTTGATTGTCTGACATAGCATTTGTGATGAGAATGCTGCTCTGTCGCACAACAGCATCACGCTGGATCAACATCTGCAACCACAACATCAATAACTGTGGCATCAACAACATCATATTATTTCTTTAAGAGTATACACTACCTATGTTCAGAAATTCCTAAATAATATTTAAAATATTAATATAAATATTTTAAGCACCATACATTAGCATTCAAAACTGCCCTTTTCAGCCTAGGGTTAGGCCGGGAGCGCCTCTGAGTAGATATCGTGAAGGGACGCTATATCAAGTATCTTGACTGATTGATTGATTGAAAAGATATTTACACGAGTTCTTTATTCATTTCAATATTTTAAGTATTCAAAATATAAATCATTACGCACATATTTCTGTAGTAAACCTCTGATAATTGACGTGGACAGAGTCTGGCAATAAAAAGCATGACGACCCTACCCTTATATAGTTACAAAAAGGCTTCTTAAATATTGAAAGTCAGACCTCGTGGGCATATTGCTCTGCTTTCTGATTCAGAAGAACTTGTTCGTGATACTGATCATGTAGATTGGTGATCTCTCCCATGGCCAGCACAGAGGCTAATGTAGCCAAAAAACAACCGAATTCATTCTAATTATACAGCTTTACAACACGACAATAACTAGCTCTATAAGATATGATTTATTCCTATATGCAAATATATGACACATTGAATTGTAGTGCTAAATGTATAGATTGCATACATAGAAGTTTTAATTAACCAGCATCTAAGAAGCACCATCTGAATGAATAAACCGTGTAGATAGGTTTTGAAGCGGATACCCTTTGCCATCTCTGGGGGAAATGATATATATACAGCAACCAATTGGAGATTTTACTGATTGAATGTTAAGTTGACACGAATGAATATCTAGAACAGAAGTGATCACAGATTCGAATGAAATGGAACGGTGACTCAACTAGCAAGATTTATAAACAATCAGACTCTTGAATAGAATCGAAATGAAAAGCTGCTGTGACTCCGGCATCTTTTACATTCGGCGAGAGTTGATTGATTGGTTTTGGAGATATTTGATGAAGTGTTGTGGTGAGAAAAGTGTGTTTGGAACTGTGTTCGATGAACTAACAGTTAGCACTTCAGAAGAAGCCAACTGTCAAACTTTGATTAACTAATGGGTACAATGATGAGCTTAATCACAAAGCAAAGATCCATGATGTGAGTGAGGTCAAAGCAGAAGAAGAAGCCCGTCTTAAGTAGAATTAATCTTTGTGAAGTATGCTTGTCAAGTGCGAGTAGAGACAAATATCCTGAGGGGAATCTCAAGAGGGATGTTAGCCTAGGTCATAAAGTGAAATCAATTATACTAAGATATATATTTCATACTCTTGTCAGGAAATCATTTGACAGTTTACAATCAGATATTTCATTCAATGACAATGTATCACAATTATCACATATTAAATAATTAAAATTTAGACAGCAGGCTGACATTATTTGCATTGTTAAATAAACATGGCTGTGCTGATGATGTATAAAAACTGACAGGAGCTAGAACCATAGCCCGGAATAAGCCACATATATGTATGCAAGTGTGTGTGTTTGTATGAAATTAATTAAGGTTATGTAAGACAAAATGACATAAGACAAGCCAAAGCCCATTGCCATTAAAGTAAGACAAGAGATGAAGATGGTATGACAATGCATGGCAAAGTAAATAAAGCATGGCATGCAATCATATTAGACCTAGGCAGTGGTTCAACAGAATTAAAGACTATTTACGACAACTGGCTGTTGATGTCAGTCTCACCTTACCTAACAGAACAGCAACAATGCAAAAATAATACGGAAGGACATGGCAAGACAGGTCAAGACGCTGTGACTACGTAATACGTCAAGGTTCATTAATTAGACTTTTGGCAATAACAACCCAGACAGATCAGAACTTACATCGTTTGAAATTCTCGACCATCTGGTCATGATCTTTTATTTTCACGCAGGCTTTCAAAAGCTCAGCTTCTAATTTTTTCACCTACAATTTTACAATGTCTACCAATCAGCCAATACATCCAGTATTCATAGATAAACAAAACATATGTTCAAATCAGTTAATGATACAAACAACCACAGTTGGCTAAAGTAAATTATAGCAATAACAATTAGGATGATGACAATAATGATGATGAGGAATGACGATGAAGGATGATAACATTTGGTAACAACAATGACCAATGATGACGAATACCATGATAATCACAATGATAGACATAGATTGTAATTGCACATTTATTTTAGGCAACCTCAAGAGAGACTCATCATATGAGTTGTTCTGAACCAAACACAATGAGACCATATTCAAAGGTCTTCAAATCCCTGCAGGAAAGAGAAAAAAAGAGGCTAAGGAGTTAATGTTACAGGCTGCTTGGTAACTTATTCCAGAGGGATGGACCGACCACAGCACAATATCCATGCAGGACCGTGCAAATCCCGGGCTAACCACAGTTGCAAAACCAAGCCACAGATACAACATATGGCGGATAAGGAATTCAAAAGATGAAAAGTCTTAAGTTGAGAACTAAATAACACAAGCGACTGAGCAGACAGACACAGACAGGGAGAGAGTTCAGAAAAAGCAGGTCCAGCAGTTTAGAAACTGAAAAGTTCCTTTACCATGAGCAGTTCTTGATTTAGGTGGGACCAGAGCAAGATAATCAGGTGACCTCATTGCATAATAAGCCTGTAGAATGGGAATTGATTGTTAAGTATTGTGGCTGGCCAGAGTTAAAAGTTTTGTTAACTGTGTGAATCAAATTTTAAACCAATCCTTCACCTAACAGTCAATGCAGAAATTTAATATAATTATGCTGCTTATATCTGGATACATAGGCCAAAAAGTTCTGAACTCTCTACAGTTTCAGAATACTAAACTTATTGACACCAGTACAAAGCAAATTACAGTAATCTATGTGACTGGAAATCAACGCATTTGCAGACGCAATGTATAATTTTGCATAATATGTTACAAGTGACCATATGGTGACCTACAAATACCATTCGAAGTGGTTTCTTGAAAGTAATTCATGACTATAGAGTATAGATGTAGATTTTGTATGAAGGAATTTGTCCAATGAAAAGGAAGTGACCAATTTAAGCCATATGCCAGAGATTTTGGAATAACCAAGCCGCCTTGTTTAACGTGTTGGAGAAATCTGCGATCAGGGAGAAAAGAGACTGAGACGACATGCTTTGTGAAATAAGATGAAGCACAGCCTCGGAGTGAATTACATGTAAGCATCAAGATCTTAAAATCAATGCACCTTTGCATAATGTAGTCAGCACAGATTCTCCCAAATGAAACCACAATGACAATGCTTCATGATTATGAGTTGATAAATGAGCTAAGCTAATACATGTGATAACAGAACGAGAAGCATTATGCAGACATGTCACATACTTTATTCTTGAGATCAGTTTCATTCTTGAGTGAAGCCTCCTTTTCCTGTTCAGAAGATTGCAATTTCAGGTGAAAACTTTTGACATCTTCTTCAAGAGCTGTTAATTTACAATTTCACGAGGAATAAAGCAAGATAGTAGCAGTAGCAGGAGCAGGAGCAGGAGCAGCAGCAGCAGTAGTAACACAAAACGCAAAGGTTCAAATGCACAACAAAACAAGCAGGGTATACAACTACCAAAATATTTTATTAAAATATGTTATCTTCACCGAAAATAAAAACTTTGCTGTTTAAAGAGAAATTTCTGTGAAAGTACAAGAAATAAAAATCAAAAGACATCCGGTAAGGTGCATTGCAGTACCAACATATCAAGATAGATATTAGATACTCTATGAAGAAATCTGTGATGAAGATTGAAAAATAAGGAGGTATGGAAGCTAATACGATGGGTGGTGCTTAGGTGGAGATAAATGGTAAGGCATTGGATTGGGTGTATAGGAGCTAGATATCTTGAACAGGTGGTAATTTAGTTTTGAATGGCAGGCATTACTAAAGATACCAAAGGATTGTAACACAAATATTTTATTAACGTGCAACAAAGATTGAGAGGCACAAGTTGACATGCAGGCATATCAGGTACAATGTACTCACATGCAATCTTATCATTGAGCACATTTAGTTCAGAAACAGGCACATTGTTGTTTGTTTCATTCGACTCCGACTCATCAGTGATTGTTTCGAGGAACTTCAGATCGCATTTCGTTTCACCTAGTTTTTCAATCAAAGCCTGACTCTGACGCTTCAGTTTGCCATTCTCACGAGTCACCTAAATCAAGAACGTTCAGATAAAACAACAAATAAAAGAAATTGCTTATCACAAGCATTGTGTTTAGGAGTTTAAATGACAATAAACTGACGTTTTCAGAGTAAAATGGATAAACTACCATTGTATTAACTTGAATATTAATTTACTGATCTGTTATACCTGTTGTAACTTGAATATTAATTTAATGATCTGTAACGATCTGGGTTAGTGTAAATAATTTAATGCGACTGGCAAATGCGGATCACAATTGCCCTTTGAAGACTATAATAATTCTGAAATATGCCATTGCAATGTTCACTTCATCTCACATTTTAAGGGTGCAAAGTAGACCAATCTAAATCTATGCAAATCATCAACTACTTATAATATGTTTGCACTTTCAGGGGTCTCAAAAAGGTGTTATATAAATGTCTAGCAACAGCACAGAAGACATGAATTGCAACTGAGTGATCAGGGTGGTACCGAGGGGGCCAGCGGGCCATGGCTTAGGGTGCAAATGTTGAAAGGGTGCAAATTTCAGGATGGAATAACTTATTATTCCATAAAATGCACTATTTTCGAAATGTGGGAGCGCCAGATTGATGCTAGTCACAGGGTGCAATTATGACTCGGTACAACCCTGTGAGTGATGCACCAACCTTAGCGGCATGTGTCTCAAGCTTTGTCCTGCAAGCAGTTTCAATCTGAAGGTGTTTGTTCATTTGATTGTACTCCTCACACGCAGGAACTAACGCTGCAAATGACCAGAATAATACAGCAGTCAAACAACAGACAACAATAATTAGAATAAGATAATGCGAATAAGTAAAAATTAAAGAAAATGCAAACATCAAGCATAAGAGCAATAATTAATGAGAGACGATGTTATAAAAAATTTGCTAACTACAAAATAATTTTAAGCAATTAAAAATAGACATACTTAAATTAATGCATATAGCACACAGGCAAAGATAATAAAATGTAGCTGACAACAGCACAAAGTAAGCATAAAGGCACATAGTCAGAACAATGGCACTAAGTAAGTACAACAGCACAGTGTTAGCACAATAATGCAGTGCTAGCACAACAGTACAGTCAGCACACAGTCAGCACAACAGCACAGAATGAATACAAATTAGAGGAAAATGACACACAACAAAATGGGACGGTCACATAATGTGCAACAATAAAAACAATACAAAATATACAATCATTTAATATATTGCTACATACGAAATCAAGAGCCCACTCAGAGAGCTAGGACAAAACAAAACAAAAACTTGCAAATTAAAATAAAGCACAAGTGACTACAGAAAACCAATTACTAACCGGTTTGCAGCTGTTGCAACTTGGATTCAGTATCTTGTAACCTCAGTTTCAATATTTCATACTAAAATAGGGACAAAATACTTTTATAAATCAGTCTACAACCAAATATAAAGGTTTAAGCACTCCTGAATATAACCTTGAAGAAGCACTATATAATTTTTTAATAAATGAATGAAGTATAAAGAGAATCGATTTTGCCGAGTTTTTATGGTCTTAGTTAAGGCTTGAACATAGAACAGGTGGTTTAAGTTTAAATTAATCCTTGCACTGCAACAGGTCTCTCAAGCTATGAAATCAAATGCACAGCTTGAAGCATAGAGTCCATGAAGGACTCTTGATCACAGACATGAAAAACACTGATACACCAAGGGGCATACTTATGTCACATGTTGAGTCTACCCTCAAGGAAATAGCTCTTATAATAGCCTAGTAAAGGAGAGGAGGGAGGGCAATGAAACAGGTGTATAATACCACACCTGTCTCACTCTAAAACAGGTGAAGTTTCAAGGCTAATATAGAGTCTTGTGATTGCAGACATTAGAGTGGCAACAGCACTCATTAAAAATGTCTCCAATTTCCCACAGCGGAAGGCATGAGGAAGGAAGGCATGGAGAAGGAAGGTATGGGGAAGGAAGGCATGGGGAAGGAAGGCATGGGGAAGGAAGGCATGGGAAGCTACTAGTCTCTCACTCTTTGACTTTCGGGTTAGTGTCAGGATTTAAAGTCAAATTGTACTCCAGACTAGATCTAGATTCAAGCCTACACTAAGACTCAGTTCAGAACAAAGTCTGTTCCACTGAAATTGAATCTCCTCATTACATAAATTTGTAATAGAATTTACCACATAATTATTGAAACAGGTGATTTCTGTGTCTTGATTTCTTCAATTGGAAATGAAATAAAGTCTCCACATGAAATAGATTATATCAAGAGAGGATGAATAATTTCTGCCCCATATACTTTATTTCACAGTGCATAGTCTTCGAGGAGCAGTTTCATTTTAAAACTGGTTTGCCTTGGGGAGAATCTGTTTAGAAACACAAGCTGTGGGGACAATCTATTTCATAAATGATCCTATAAGGAGAAGATATTGGGGAAGACTGTCACAGACACAGTACTAGATGAATCCCCAGGTTTTGGACAGGGCAGTGTGTTTGTGTTACAGGATTTGCCATAATTATAATAATTCAGCTTATGCAGGTACTAAAGTCTACTGGATGGTGACAGAGGCATGCGTGGGCAAACAACTTGCACATGGTATTTTACACAGTATCTGTACATATCATCTTGCAGTTCTCACATAATAGTATTGTTATGAAAGCAACATTTTATAAAGAATTTTTTCCAAATAAACTTCCGGTTTGCCGTTTGCTGTTTTATTACGAACGTGAACCATTTCAGGTCAGCTTCTGGTGATGTCACCAGATGACATCACCACAACTAAAGGCCAAATATTTTTTACCATACCTGCTTCTGATTTTCGTTGTACATTTTAAACAGCTTGTCATAGTCTTCTGAAGCTGTCAAAACAGACACCACAAGAATTTCATCATCATTAATTAATAAGAGCTCTTAAACCAATTGACCTGACTACTGTAATTCCCTTTTTACAACATTGAATCTTCTAAAAAAAATGCATGCAGACAATCCTTCAGAATACTCTCACCCATTTAAAAAAGCTCTCAGACATCACCACATAACCCTTTTTCTCATATCACCTTATTGGCTAAAAGTCCCTCAGCACATCCACTACAAACTCCCTTCAAACCTCTCATGCCGCTTATCATCATATCTTTCTCTCAAGCTCCAGTTTCATCCTCTCTGAAATTTTGCAACCACATTTTATTTTATTTTTGCTGCACCATCCCTTTGGAACGGATTCACAAAAGATCTCTGCAAATGTGTTCATCCCCCTTTCTTGCCTCTTAACTTAACCTGCTACTGAAAACTGAACTCCTCAAGCCATACTATCCAGATTCTACTTCTGCGCCACCACCATCACTGATTACCACCGGAGCACCATGCAATCTCCTCGGCTTGACCTCCCCGAACTTTTACCTAGCATTGGAACAAAACAAGAAGCTTGTCTATTACAGATTTGCTCTCGCATAGCATCCGCGAGTAAGCTAGGCTTCCTAATGTAGCCCTTGTAAAATGTTTGAAGATTTACAGTACATAATATGATTGACTCTGACTACCTAGGTTCACCTCAGCTTAGTTCTTTTGCTGTCCATCCTGTTACTCCTGACGAGTTACTCACGCTCGCCCGGTCTTTGAAAAGTACACACTCTTCTGGACATGACGACATCAATCCTAGTTTAGTGAGTCCTTTACTCAACATGATGGCTAATCCATTGACTGATATTATAAATTGTTCTTTAACTACTGGCACTGTTTCTTCTCTCTTGAAAATAGCCAATGTCATACCTGAACATAAACAAGGCCCAAGTGAACTCATTACTAATTATAGGCTCATTTCAATCTTGTGTTTCTTTTCTAAGTTATTTGAAAAAGTCATGTATGTATTCATGCCTTTCTGACTATATTAGTAAAAATAACTTTTTTTGTCCACTCCAACACGGTTTCCAACCTGGCCATTCCATATCTACAGGAAAACATATCTGCTGTCATTGACCGTAATGAATACTCTATCAGCGTTTTTATTGACATTTCTAAAGCTTTCGATACAGTAAACCATGAGTTATTCTTATCAAAATTGGCTAACTTGGGTGTCCGAGGGGTGGCCTTAGCTTGGTTCCAAAGCTACCTAGCTGATAGACACCAATATGTATACTGTAACGGTTCTATATCTAGCACTAAATCAATTAGATGTAGTGTACCTCAAGGTTCCATCCTAGGTCCCCTTCTTTTTTTGATCTTTATCAATGACTTGCCTAATGCCTTGAGTCTCCTTCATTTTTTATTATTTGCAGACGATATCAACATATTTGCATCACATGCATCTTATGATAAGCTAATTGCATTAATGAACCAGAAGCTTACTCATGTCAACGAATGGTTTACTGTAAATAAAAACTGTCACTCAACGTCACTAAGACTAATTATATCCTCTTTACCTCTCATCGCTAGCATCTTCTTGCCAATATAGGTGTTTCGAGTATAAATAATATCCCTATTCCCAAAGTCATCTCAGTAAAATTCCTGGGCGTTTATGTAGATCAATATCTTACTTGGAACAACCACATTGAAATGTTGGCATCTAAAGTAGACAAAAATATAGGAATAATATATAGAATTGCCTACCTCTTACTCACTAATATATGCCTTAGCCTATACTATTCCATGGTCTATCCTCACTTAACTTATTATAATCTTGTATGGGCTTCAAACTACCATTTAAGACTAAAAAGGTTAATCTCTCTTCAAAATAGAGCCCTCAAAGTTATTGTTAGGAACTCTCATCTTGCCTCATCCGAATATCTCTATAGCCTAATTCATATATCGGGAATTGAGCAAATTAATCAATTGCAAGCTAGCGAATTCCTGTACAAGCACTTCCATAACCAGCTGCCCTCTATCTTTGAGCCCAAGTGAACCCGTATACAAACTATACTCGTCTACTAATTATAGGCCCATTAAAACACGTACTAACACTCGAAAATTTTCAATTCGATGCTCTGGTCTCAATGCGCGGAACAGAGTTCCGGCAGAACTATGCGGTCTTCCCAACGTCTTTTTGTTTAAACATTAACTGCGTGTTTATATAAATAACTTAGCACACAGCGATTTTCAAGCATGATACTGAACTATATTTGTAAATAATGATTGATGAATGCTATTTCGTTTACTTACATTTTGTAGGAATTTTTAGTTAACTAGTTAAGTCTCTTTTCTTAACAAACTTATAGCAACTGAGTGAATTTTTATAGCCTACCGACATCAATCACCTACGTAATGGGTGACCTTGTTAGCGGGACCACGGTCCCTTAGGGTTTGCCTCCATCCCTATTGATCGCTGTCATTCATTTGTCTGTATATATAGTTGCTGTACATAATGTGCTTACTTTTCTGATGAATTGTCAGTGAACAATAAAAATATTTGGTTATGGTTATGGCTATGGTTATAATTGATAGCTAGGCAAGAAAGAGAAAATGGCCTGTCTTCTATCCTTTTGGAAATGAGACATTTGCCCACTACTCACAAATTTAAAAACTAAGCCAGCCAGGCCATATTTCATTTTAGTACATAACAGTTTACACAATATGGTGTTTTCTATTTTCATGGCTACTGGATATTGTGAAACTGGACACAGCCCTCATAAGTATAACTAGGCTTAGATTTTGAGCTACTGTATATATTTTTGTTACGTCAATTCAAAATGACAGAGGGCAGTGTAATTACATGAAATAGTAGAAATAGAAGAAAACAAGTTTAACAGAAGTTAAACATCAACTGAATGTAGCCTTCAAGAGATCCATCTTACTGATCATCTTACCACCACCCCATATGGAGTGAAAGGCTGCATCAAAATTATGGTGCAAGCGAGTATCGAACCCGCATCCTTCGGATTTTTATGTCAGCATGTTAACATTCAACCATTTCCTCACTTTAGAAAAGTTCATGACGATGATTACAATGACAAATTAATATTCATAGTATATATTATACATGCATATATAATGGATATTAAGCCTACATAATATAAGAATACACTCTGCATGTCGATAAATTAACATATGGCGGATGAACGAATGAGCACACATGTCTGGCTGCTTAGCTAAGCAGAGAGTGTGCAAGGGCTAGAGACTTCTTCTTCTATTGAGCTGGTCATTGTGAAAGGACTTTGGACAAATAATTGAAGGAGCAATACAATGAATTAAAGACAGAACAAACGAATGCATACTCTTTTATCATGCTAGACCAGAAAACTATCAAACACTCGAAATACAGCATTTCAGGACATCGCATACAGAGAAACAATGATAGATGTGTATAAACGTTGATACTGCTATCATTTACTTCACAACAGCACTGTCTGTAACAGTTCAAGTGCTGTTGAAGTTCTTCATGTACAATATGGCAAATTGTCACTGGCCGAATTTTGCACAAATTTATATGAAAATGTGTACTACAGGGATCACTTAAAATGTTTTCCACTTCTGTAGTGATAGAAACAAAACTGATAATAAGGTAGAACAAACATTGTCACTGAAACTAGCAAAGTCTGTGTTTACTTTTGTGGCCATGGTTGATCTTGTGCAAAACAGACATTTTATCAATTTTAAGATATTAGAGATTACAGATGTTAAACGATAACCGAAATTCCGTTTTTCAGTTTAGAAAACGGTAACCGGTTTATGTCATTTGCAAACCGGTATTCGATTTTTTCGCCTTATTATTTATCTCGCCTATTCAGGATTAATTCCCATTGGAGGAAGCTCAAATAAGTCGGCCAACTTCAAATGTACCGACGCGGCTAATTCCGGATATTTCCACATCCATGTCTTCCAACAGGGTAATTAATAGCTGCCGATTGCTAATAAACGGCCCTTTTGTCAAGACAAGCCAAACGTGGGAACATGAGCTAGGGTAAGAGCAACCCAGGCTGATCAAGATAGCAGCACTCACACAGAAGACTACTGAGAAAATTAAACACTTCGGTATCGAGTATTGACGCTGCAACCGAGATATACAACATGGTTGTGTGACTGTTTGAATGGTGTCATAGTACATTTTCACATAAGAAGAGGTAACAGGAAATTGAAAGTTGACTTTTCGAATAACTCAGCATTGCATCAAATGTAACAGGAAACTGGCTAAAACTGAACAAACCTATAAATCAGTGCCACCCATTATTTCTTCAGCCATGGCACCTCTCTAAGAACTTTTCACTAGCATAAACTTTAATGATACTTATTGTATATATATATATATGTTTTATATAAACATGTTAATTTAGAAATTAGATGATAAACTCATATAGAGTAACGTTTATTTACACACTTAACTACAATGTTTTGTGTTAATAATTGTGTATTAATGATAAAGCAAGGTCATTAAATCGACATCAGTACTGATTGTCAGGAATTGTCAGCCCTACGTTTTATTAACAAATACGGATAACAGGGACAAATTAATTATCGCAATCTCAAACAGTCTACAATGTGAGATTAAATGGATTTTTGACCTGGTCTTTATCAGAGATATTTAAACTTGAAAAATACTATTGTAACTTTTCCTCCAAATCATATAAATGCAACTCAATAACAATGTAATGTACCACAACTGAGCCGAAATCAACTTCAACTGCTTGAGGAAACAGAAACTGAATTTGTAGAAATTTCTATTTCATTTAGCATTAACACACATAATTTGTCAACAACACCTGCTAGACAGTTTCAGTCTATCCCAGAACAATAAACCTTGTGATTTATTAATTTATGAGGAATTTTACTTTTATAACTGGTGTTATAAACTTCATCAATAAACCTACCGCTGAATACACCTACTGACTTTTTGACAAGTCTGCAAATCTCCCTGAAAATCTCCCTGAAAATCTCCCTGAAAATCTCCCTGAATTTCTCCTTACAAATCTCCCTGAAAATCTCCCTGCAAATCTCCTTGCAAATCTCCCTAAAAATCTCCGTGCTATACTCCGTGCAAATCTCCCTGAAAATTTCATTGAAAATCTCACAAATCTCCCTGAAAATCTTCCTGTAAATCTCCCTACACATGTTCTGTTACCCTTCTCATCCATTCACTTTCACCAGCTGCTGCTGAATCTCTTCAGTTGCCTTTTTAATTTTTTGCTGAGTCTCTCTGTCTGCCTTGCTATGACTCTATGCCTACCTATCCTGCTATCCTGTTCACCTACTCACTTTCACCTGCCTGCTAATTATCTCCCACTGTCTCTGTTCTATTTCCCTCAGTCTATCAGTCCATTCGACCAGCAAAAATGTATACAAACAACGCAAAGGTCACACAAACACAGTCACACACACACACACACACTGACACATTACTGTACAAATTTCACCGAAAGGACATTGATCGATGTTCCTGTAAACTTCCACAAAACAATGAGTCAGATTTGGGAAGATAGAAGGATGGATGGATGGATGGATGGATGAATAAGAGGCTAAAACAGTTAGTAGATAGAATGAGGTGTGTCACATGACTGAGAAGGAGGTGATGCAATAGGCCTCGGTAGAAATGGAGACATAGTCAGAAACACGATCCGAAACCACAAGCACACTTGTCCAGTAATATACAAAGACATATAGACAAAGACAAATAGGCAAAGACATATTTACACAAAGAAAGACAATACACAGAAACACATACGCACAAAGACAAAATACAAGTAATACGCACCAACATGCACTTAGACCGTCATCAAAATATGTTTGTATAAATATACATGTATGTATACATCCGTTTGTGTCTCTGTGTGCGTGTGTGCGTAGGATAGTATGCCGAGATGTAGTACATGAACAGTTGTATGATAATAATTGCCATTGTAATCTCAAGATTTCGATAGCATCAAATCTGTCGAGTGCACTAACCAGTTTATCAACAACAAACTCTTCTTTATGTCAGTTCATGTTCCATGTCAAGATTCAAAGGGTCAGGAAACAGACATTGTTGTGGATAAGATGGATGAGGTTTGGGAATGCAGCAGCTAGAGATGTTACACAGACCGTCTATGCCTTAATCATTTGCATAGAAGTAGTGATTCGGATCCATCAATCAAATCACAATTTATATAGCGCCCAATCCGGATCCTTAATCAGATGCACTTTCGACCCAGGACAGGCCAAAAAACGACTTATAACAGCTGATTTCAGTGCATAAATAACAATTAAAATATAAGGGTAAGGGTTATTATGTCAGTGAACAATTGCCGGCCAGCAGAGGCAACCTCTGTGTCCTTTGGGTTTACCAGTCACATCAGTGGTCATAAGAAACAAAGTGGCCAACAGAGGCCACTAATACAAAACAGGATTCACTACAGTTGAATAGGAAGAGAAATAGACAGAGACAACTTTAGAACTAACGACAAAACAGCCAAAACTACACCCGCACAACACGCCATTGTGGACAATATGATGTAGTCATGATTGATTCAACACAGCACCACCTCCTCCTCTCTATGAGCTGCCTAACACTGCCACCTCAGTGACCTCCCACCCCAACTTCTTCGTCACAAAGAAGGAAGTATATTTTTCATTACCAGGAAGAAACAACTGTCACGAAATTCTTATCACATAACACTAACTACATCCTAATACCATCTGGTTGGTGTTATCATGTAGAGGTGGCACTAGACATAATAAGTTTGATACAGGATATGCCCATACACCAAGACTCGAGCTCTTTGATAAATGAAAGGACCAGACAATAATTTCTGTCTGATACCCACTTATAGTCAGTATGTGTGTCTGTCCCACAGCATGTGTCAAAGTCAGTATGTGAGCCTGTACTTATGATTGTCCTCAAGTCTGTATACCTGTGTGTGTTTGCCTGACTATAAACAAATACAAGTATGTCATATCCAGCACTTGCTTATTGCTGCCTCGTGGTGATCCTAGTACATTTTGTTCACTACAAACCAAAAACACCTGTGTTTCACAGCCTCCAAATTATCCTCCAGAAACAAGAATCTCAACACAGTCAATGACTTCTGGGAACTAATTTCTTCGTTTCCTTTCATAGGCTATCTGATGGACAGGGGCCAGAGGGCTAATAAAAAATTCCCGTCAAACAATATAAAAATTATGGGCATTACCCTTCTACGATCGTTCAAGTCATCACCCCAATAATACTGCGCCATCTCCAAAGTTTGCTTTAAAAACAACGTTCTCATGCGGCTATAAATAGGAAGGGAGAGAAAAATTTACCAGGTGATGAATTTAATGGTGAATGAGGCCATGCATTAGGAATAGCTTTAGAAACTTTGCAACACCACACATATACACCTTTCGGAGACAAGCTTATTTTATCCTTGCCTACAAATTATTAGTTTATGTCCCCGGACCTTCCTATATTTCACACCTGTCGGTTCACGACTTAGATTAACGACTTACCTCTGTAAGCAAGCGTCGTAAGACACCGTAAGTTCTTTTCCGACGCCTCATATTTATTCCTCAGCTCTGATAGCTCGTCTTCGGACGAACCCATGGTCTGATCGATTCGATAATACCGTTAGTACCTTGCAATCACTTGGGAAACTGCTATCAACGTCCCGACAATTTTCTTAATTACAACACTCTGGCTCAGTCCAAAACAAGGAAGGAACATGCGTTAAACTCATTGTGTGCCTAAACTTTTGACCACGCCCCTTGACGAACAGCGCAGCCACAAAGCTAAACGTGTAGAGCCGCTGCCTATAACAGGACAAGTCAACTCGGTTGAAACACTTTACACCGTCTAATTCGTGGTATATAATAGGCAAGTCACGAGACATAATTACCATTGCTAGATAGTGATTGGTTGACTAATGTTGTGGGTTTGCCAAGTGGTCATTATAAGAAGCTATAGGGTTATACTTAATATACAGTAATATTTCTTCTAGGGCACTGGCGCAAACACGTCATATGCTACGGTGAACCACTTGGCCCTGCAGCTCGGCTGGCCTTTTCTGCAAGCAAAGGCAGGTGACTTCATCTAATCACAGGTGTATAATGGTTATAAATTATCCACCTACTGTAGGCCTAGCTACCAGGCAATGTCAAGCGCATGATATGGCTGATAGGCCCTACATAATTATTTACATATGTGGCCGTATATCAATAAATAGCCTAATGCATATAGGACCAACCATCATTATCATAATGCTCACCACCACCATCATGATAAATATCGTAATAATCAAGACCATCATTATCATCACCATCATCATAGTCAATATCAATGCCTAGATATCATCAAAATGCACCAACATACAGCCATTCAAGATTATTCCCATAAATTCACCAGCACTAAAAATTTAAATAAAACTAGTGAAACTCCATGTCTCAAGGGAAGACACGAGAAACTGAACACGACACAATATTTGGCTGCAAATCAATTAACAAAATAAGGCAACTTCGAACAAAGATCACAAGAAGACTGCTGAATTCAATATTCATGCTGTGACTAGGTATAATTCGATTCTATGTCAACAAAGAAATATAAATATGTTCAATTCAATCAAAATGGAGCTCATCTCACAGCAGATCTCGACTGTGGCAAGAGACAGACTAGAAAAACAATAAAGTTTCCTACACTGTACAGTTCAATGTTAACAAGTTTTGAAGATAAAACCGGCACAGCATCTAAAACAAGATAGTAATTCTATACAGTAGAAGTCCATATTCTAAGTATACATAAACTTTATTGTATCTAACATGCATATTATTAACCTGATGTTAATGTAGGAATGTTCTCTCAGGAATAAATTGCAGTACACTATTATGTGTTAGAAGCCTGGATAAAGAAAGAGGGCAACAAAAATTATCTATGAAATCACATAGCGTTGTTAAACTGAAACGACTGGGAAGCTTGTTTCTGGAAAGTCAGGCCTCATCCTAGTATTTTGGTCTATCTGTGAATTTGTGCATGAAACTTCTGAAATTGATGACATTGATGCTTAACACAGAAGGTGAAGCATTGGCAAACTCATCAGCACCATTAACACCAAGCGGCATTGGTTTCTCAGTCACTTTCAGCACATGTTCATCATTTACAATGCTAGAACCGTCTTAGAAGTCTTCATATCCATTACACATACATGCATTTATGCTATGTGCATATGATTATGCCAATGTGTAACTATGCTTATGTATTATATAATTTGAATAATAAATTAGTTGGATAGTGTATTTAATTAACACATATATCTACTTTACCAATGCCTCACCTTGAGCAAATTCAAGAGATCTCAAACAACACAAAGACAATAATTTAAACTTTAGTTTGACATAAAAATAGTTCAAAAGTGAAATTATTTTGATAATTACATAGGAAATTTAATAAGTGAAAATAGTGATATGCTATGCATCTTTAAAACAATTCAAAATGTAGATCATGACTATTCAACGAAGTAGTCTTTAATTTCTAGCAGACTTTATTCGTAGATAATGCAACAGTAGGACCTATCCACATCTTACATACACAACGAGGGGGCTTCAAATTTCGACGATTTTGCATACGGGCACATATGGCAATGGGAGGGAGGTCTTGTGCAAATATAACTGTCTAATTATAACATCAACAATATGGAATAATATAATCAAAAATGAAAATCAATCTTGGACTATATTTCTGCTTAATCAATTTTATGTAGCATTAAAACTTTTTTAAATGTAAGTGTTGTTAGTATTTTATTTCTTCCTAACAGCTAACAAATTTAAGCTGTGAAATATAATGCTTTACAAAAATAAATAGCCTATGGTAAAATCAATATCTTATAGATGTCCTAAGTTATTTAACCTTTGTACAGGGGTGGGCTAGAGCTCAGATATATGTACGCATGGAATAGGGGTCCACAAAATGTATGTGGTGCAACAGGGGAGGGGGTCCGAAAATACAATTTTTGCATACGTAACATATGGATGAACCCCTACAGAAAAACAAAAGTGCCGCTAGTTTTGAATAGGTTCCCAACATGAAAGTAGCTACTGTAAAACACGACTATATCGTACAGCAAAAACGCTGTCGTAAAAGGCTGACGGACTGAAGCAGACACCAAACTTTAGCTTGAAGAAATTACATTTTGGTTTCAGAGTTAAGAAAGAGATGCTTTGAATTCCCTTAGCTATAAAAGTAAATCATAAAAAACGATGAACTGCATCACTGGTAATACACAACACTGTCCTGGCTACAAGGCAGCTCGTATATACTGTACTACATGTAGATATTTGAAAAGTGACAACAATGGCTATATCTTAAGAAAAAGGGAATGTTACTCAGCAAATTACCATCACAGTTCAGCTATAAGAAATGCTTAAAGGAAGCTACTACTAACTTCAAATTAAACTTCACAGTACAGCAGTTGATTATTGTTTAAGAAAAAAAAAGTTGCAATGCTATCAAATTGACTGTGATCAAATTGCACCAGAAATTCCTTATTGCAACTTATTATAACACAAATGATGATGAAGAAACCACAGAAACAAGAATCCCAAATTGGAAATCATTTCATGTAACATATTATTAGTTATATTACCCATGGCATGCTTTATCCAGCACAATCATAAAAACAAGGGAATTTTTTCAGAAAAGGCTACTCGTTGCTGATGCCATGCTTTGTGCGATAACATAAGAGCGCCGGACTGCTCTTAATAAACACCAACGGAAAATATAATTTTCAGCCCTCATTGGAGATGGAACAGTTACCTCTTGTTTTCGATGGACCATCATGTACCTCTCGTAAAAAAAGATATAAAAATAATATTATTCGTATTACATGTAAGTTTACTACATGCACAGTGGCATACTACTTGCTATGGGGCTACCCAAGGAAGCACACAAAGGAATTCCTGGCGAATAATGACCATTTAAATACAAGACAAGACAGAGAATTCAGAACATGACAAAGAAACAAAACCATCCCAGAGATCTTATGAAAACCTAACAAAGCAAAACTACAGTTAGCAGTGGCATCGATCCCTCCCATCAGTGGGGTGCACACACCACCCCTATCACCTTTCTACTCCACAAATTACTTTAGTTTCAAGCCACTTTTTATACCACAGTTTTTACCATTACATGTATTACTAGATAATGATTTTTGAGACACACTAGCCTTGCAACAAGATACAAATGACAGCTATAGAGTCAGTTCGCTGAAAAGTCAATTTGACCCTTTAACGACAAACCTGTACTAAACGATCATGAAAACCTCTGCATCTCATTGTTAGAGGGTTACTAACTCCAAATTTCACGAGCTGAGGTTTGTAGGCTTTAAAAGGACTAAGAAAATCATGAAAAAAGTAATAATTTGTAGCAGTCAACCCAGATCAAGATGGTGGCTATCATCTTTGCTCTGATGTTAGGATGATTTAAAATATTTTGCGCATTCATTGTTTTCATTGTTGACGTTTATCTGCATTCGGTTTCCTAATCCATTGAAAAAATTGGGATCCAGCTCTGAATAATAATAAATACACTGAAGAGGTCATAACCATTTGTGCGTCCCCATCATTGGGTGGGACATTTTTCTTAGGAATCGACGCCCCTGACAGATGTAAAATACAGTCTCAGATGTTGGCTTTGAACAACACATTATCACAAGGAAATAACATCTACACCATATAATTATTCTACAATCCATAACCTTCTCAACTTCGGAAAAGACGTAACATGTGTCTCATCACCTCAGTTGACTTCTTATATCGTCTTTAAGCATGCATAACATTTGAGGACTGCTTGAAATGTTGAACACTCATGCAAAAAAGTCTTAGCCGCATTACAGTGCTACACTTCATCCTGTTCAATGCTTATGTCTTGCAGATGACTGAGCCTAAAACAGAAAAGATAAATAGACTGTGATGTATATGTTGACATCATTCTTAGTTTTAGCGTCTATCACACCAGTATCAAAAAGTAGCAGGTATAGGTCCAGAAGGAATGAGAGAGCACCACTTTTTCCCTCATCCATGGAGCTGATTGTCTGATTTTGAAGGGTGAGTAGTTCAGTTTCAGTGGAATGGCATTTGTACATATGTATATTCATATATATATATATATAACATGTGATTTATAGCAACTAAATTATTCCAAGATTTTAGAAATTAGCAGATGGTGCAACTACTTGTACATCAGTATCAGCATGGCAATCCATGCATTAGCACCCCAGATTGTCAGTGTACCAATGGTGACAGGTTTAAGCATGCTGAACAGATTCTATTATTGACCTTTGACAAGGTTATTGAGTGCACATTTCTCTCACATTAGCTTATATTAACATACTTACTTACTTCAAACACAGTATTAGTACAATAAATAAACAAATAAAGTTGAAGTTTCATGCAAGGGACTATCCAAGGTTCTTAAACAACAAGAGTTTCAGAGGAGGAACAAACCAAAGACTGTGAGTTAAAAGGTCAGTACCTAGGTCAACACATTGTGGAGTTCTGCAATCCAAAGTGAACCCCAAAAGGCCAGATCAAGACCAAAGAATAGGAAATAAAAGTTATTAATATTTACCTATTTATTTAGTTAGATACTTTAAATGCATATTTTTAATGCATATAGTTTCAATAACCGATTACATGTCATTAGAATCAATGGAAGATGATGAAGCAATGCTAAAAGTGCTTTTAAGAGATTGTAAAAGGTGTTACATAATAACATCCAAATGCAAAATGCCTCAGTAATAAAGGTGCATTGAATTATGACTTCAATGTAGAGAATTGATTTTTCAGGTCAAACCTTTCACGACAAAGGGACTAATATTAGTTCATTCATTCATTTGTTTGTTCAACAGATAAAAGTAAAAACCTCACTGTCATGAATTTAGCATAAATTTTGAAAGAAGACCACTACCAACAAGCCAAGGCTGCTGCAATCTGACTAGGAATAACAATGGCAGCTTTGTAAAAAAAAAAAAAATATATCATAAGGTGACTTGCTGCTACAATAGACAACTGTTGGTGGTATTAAGGAGGAGAAAATAAATTCTTTGCCATCCTTTACACTATAAACAGATAAACTACTTAATTAAAAAGTAATTAAAAATAGGTCTAACTATATGGAAACAATGTAAACAACTAAAAAAAAATAATCTGACGAAAAATTTTGTCGAATCCAAACAGGATTGCAGCTTTTGTATCATATGCTTACTGATAAATATCTTTGTACAAATTACAAATTGCTGTAACTCATAAAATTCAGAGCCAATGTTCTACTAAAAACATTTTATTCTCTGAGAAACAAAAAACTTTATAAAAGAGCAAAAATGTCTACAGGAGGGTAACAAGGATTGTAAAAAATCATCAGTCACCGGTAAATTGCTTTGGAATACTGTAATAACTTACCAACTGTTACTGGAAAGTTATTCAAATCATTTGAATTTACATAAGTCACAAAAGAAATTCACATACAGAAACACAAATAAATCACACAAAATTAGCATAATTTGTACCATACTCTTTGAATGGAACAGTAAAAGTAATTACACAAATTCTAATAATTATGTACAAATATGAGAGAAAGTGTCCATCCAAGTATGCCTATCTGTACTTGTGTTGATGCGTAACTGTCTCCCTCGGTCTTCCCCGTCCACCTTCTGGCTCTCTGCACTAGGGTCCCCTCTATTCTGCACCGGGTTTCCCTTCGCTCCTCTGCTCGCGGACTTCTGGTGGTTCCCCGCATGCGGTCTGCCATGGCCCAATCCAGGAGCTTTGCCTGCGTGAGTCCCACCAGTTGGAACAGCCTCTCCTTTCCTCTTCAGAAGGAGCTGCTCTCTCTCTCTCTCTCCCCTGCTGCCTTCTGGAAGCACCAAGACTTTCCTTTTTCTTTTTAGCTTTGTGTTGAGTCAGGAGCGATATATAAGTGCTACATTATATTACATTGTATGAGGTGCTTGAATAATGGTGTATGACTGTGTGAGCAGAGTGGCCACATCACTGTGTGATGTGAGTAGACATAACTTTAATTACTGCAATTTTTGGGACAGATTGACTTCACTACCAGTTGCACGAAAACAAAAGCAGGCAAAAATTAGAGCTGTATCAAATACCAGTTTACACTATTTGGTCAAGTAGGAATAATGGGCCACAATATATGGCTAATAAGAATATGACATAACAGAGCATAAGTAAAAACTAAACAAAAAGTACATGACATTGTATCTAAAGAAATTGTAATAAAACATATTTCTCATGCAGTTGTTGAGTAAAGACTTAAAAATTCTTAATTTCTGAATGTGGCATTATATAAGGAAGTACTTGTCTTTACCAAAAGTTTTGCAAGTCGGCTTGCAGAAAGGCTAAATGTCCCAATTTCTTTCAATAAAACTTTACACTGGTGATCTATCGAGTTTTCAGTGCACGAAAATATATTCTTCAGCATATTCCGTACGGCTCAAGTAAAATGCATGACACATGCCAAATAGAAAACCTTGTCAAATGCATTTCCCTACTTTCACATATTTTTTCACAAATGAAAACCAAATAGAATTTCAATCAATCCCCATAATCTGTAATTGATTCATTCCATCTCACCTTCTTTGAGATCAATTTCTTTGAGTGGTGTGTCTGCGATCGTTCAGGATCACTCGCAGTTTCTTCGATCTCATCAACCGGGTACAGCTCTGCAAAGATATAGATAAAGCTTCATATATCGACAATAAGACCATTCCACCGCCATCATCATCATCATCATTCTTAAGTCAACTATGTATAACATAAAGCAAGAAATGAAAATAAAGAAAAAAATCAATAAGATATAGTGATACGAATACAAACCAGAGAAGTACTGATATCACATTTTGCAGATATAGCATATACCCAATTATTGAAACAGTCTATAGCAATTAATTATTATTGGACCTCCCCGCCGATCTGGCTGCGGCCTACGAACATTTACTTTTGTAGCTTACTGCGCATGATAAAAGTAAGTAAGTAAGTATATTCTTTATTGAACCAACTGCATAACCGCACTCTGATGTACAATACATTTTAAAGTACAGCATTCTAACTAAAAAAAGGATTCTTGATTAAGATTGTTTGCCTGTGGAATAAGACGGTCATGTGGTCGTGGGGATTAGGAGATCGTCTTTTAAATAGCAATACATTTAATAGTACAGCATTCTCATTAAAAAGGATTTTTTTGCTAGATTGTCTGCCTGTAGAATTTCATGGTCATGCGGGCATAGAGAGTAGGAGGTCGCCTTCATTGCATGAAGGAACCGATGTAGCACATGACCCGGATTCTCCAGTACCGCTCTGAATAAACCCATATCGGACAACCGGATCAAGTATTCAAAAACAGGAACATCTTCTGGCAGATATCGTTGACGAACCAATCTGTTCATCACTGACTGTACCCGGGCACGCTCCTGCTGTGCCACGTACCCCCACCAGGCCAGGGCTGCATACAGCATATGGGCCAATGTTGTCAAACGCACCACGTCAAAGAGCAATAGTCCTTAGAGGCCATGCGCTACCATTATGCACAAAGCATACATCGATTGTCTTGCCTGACAACATATTCTATTTACATGAGGTTAAACACTGAGGTCTTCAGTCGTCACAATGACCCCCAGGATGACCATACTTTTGGCAATCCCAGCGTCTCCAATGGGCCCTCATCCTCCCCGACCCCGAGGACGCCGTATAATCATCTCTCGGGTCTTCTTTTTATTTAGTCTTATGTTGTTTCAGTTTGTTTTCTCATTAAACAAAGATATATATGTGAAGTCAATTTGACATTTCTGCTCATTTTCTTGTTTAATGATTATTGTGCAATAAAACTATCTCAGTATTATCCCTTCGCAGCAGTGGGACGTTACTAGGTGGACGACCTAGTACAATGTACATGGCATTGTCAAATCATCAGCCATCTGGGAAGTTGCAACTTTTTTAACATCAGTGCCAATAATTGAACATTACTGACACCGATTATCATTCAAACAATTAGCAGATCGTTTGAACAATCGGTCCAATTACGCGTAAATCGATATAGCTCTAATACATACACGGCTATGTACGCCAACTGTGATTCACTCACCAGATTCCTTTGACCTTTGAACCCTCGTACTGGTCGATCTCTTGAGAACACTGACTGATTTTTCCTTTTCCCCTTTTGCCATCTCCGCCATCTCACTCTGAAACCGTTCCTCCGTCAACCGGTTGTCCAGTTCATCATCTTCCTCCAAGATCGGCCTGCTTGGCCTCGGCTTCGAGGACATGGCCTCTGGAGATGAAAGGTCAGTCATGCTGTAGCTCTTGATCTGTTCGACAATACGAGCTTGACCCTAAAACATTACCATATTCATTAGAACTCATACATTGCAACGATCTTTTCTGTTGCTTCAATAAATACCCTAAGTGACCAATTGCAAGGTATAAGGCTGCTTGAAGATATTGTGGTAGAAAATTATAGCACATAATATATAATGTTTGCAAACTTTATATCAAAGCATAAGGTGCAGTTTCACAGGTCAAAATATCAACCAAATATGTGACATAAATATTAAAATATGTAAATAGCACAATAAAAAAAAATTTTATGGGCCATAGGAGATGAGTGGAACAAGACAATGGTGAACAGGATGACATAGTGAATAAAATAATGCAGTGAATAGAATAGCATGATTCAATTCAATTTTATTTGGTAACCAACAAAACATGAGAAAATTACAAACAAGTTAACATAAATGAATATTCTGTTTACACAGGGGAACCTAAAGGGGTCATAGATCCGATAACCAGGGCCTTAAGGTAGAATGAGTACCATTATTAATAACATTCACATATCAGGTAAGTAAAAATAGATAGCAGTTAATCTTAATTAGTGCCTTAACTAAGAGCTCATTGCATCCACTGAATAGACAGAAATACAAATATTCAATACATAGAGTTGTCTTCAAGCAAATAGAGGCAAAGTTTACTTTTAAATAATCTAATATTTGGTTGGTGTTGAATATATGTTGGGAGAAGATTCCATAAATCTAGCATCATGTAAGGACAACAGGACAAACAAGGTCTGCCTGTAGCGAGACGCTGAGCTCTATTTCGCAAATCACAACTCTGCAGAACAACCCTGATCCACACTGATGAACAGGTGCTGATGATGGCTTTTCTGGTAAGACCTTCGACACACTCCCTGCCCCAAGACAACAAACTGAGTTCCAAGACTTGATCACTGAAAGTCCTGGAGCTCAGCTACATTCGATGATGACCTGGCATTCGCCTACAACTTATCAGCACACCAATTTGTGCACTGCCCGTTAAACTTGACGATACACTACAACTCCTAATCTCTGTCAACTTCTCAGCCGCATCTGCTCGAACTATGCAGTTTGCAATGCAGTCCGAAACTCAACTCTATACTGCATTCAGATTCACTGTCAACTGTCTTCCTCTTAGAGCACTCAATTCTCCTGGATATATCATCTACAATAACTGGAACATGTCTGCTCCATCCGTAACCGTCAGTTGAGATGGGAAAGTCAACTCCAAATACGAATGGGGATTATATTTCTCAATATTATATATACTAAATGAAATCATAACCAAACATTCATACCTCTATACATATAGCAGAACATGCTTCCATACATCAGCAGACATACACAACAGGAAAAAATTGCATACAATTACTAAAGGCTAACTCATCTGTTCTCATATGTAATCAATATACAATTCAACATATCTGGCATCCACAGAGCATTTACCCGATACACATATATGTCTGTACATCTATGTATGAATAGATGTATGCCTATACAACAGAAGAGATCTCAATAAATGAAACTGATATTAAAGTTAAACTAAATAACTCGTTCCTTGGTTCTGATCTATAGATATTCTATGCTAGTTCCCACATCCTCAGAATATCTCACACATTCCTATAACATAATTGGCATATACATCCACACAACTGAATGAGCCAAACAAAAGTGAGCCAAGCAAAAAGTCTCAACTGAACTCTAAATCATACAAAGCAGCTGTTATGAACCTCTCAAAGGCACTGGCAGAGTATCTGCATCAATGGATGCACATCACGAAAGTCTGTGAAGTTACAAATGCTGTGGAGTATAAATCATACCATAAGTGAGGTTCATGATAATGTAACAATGTCTATAAATACAATTTTTATTAACTGCTCATATGACAATACAACACTTCATAAATTCCTCAATGATAATACAATACAAATATCTCAGCAAACCCATGTGGACCATACAGCCAAGGCAAATCAATGTCAACATGTTCTGGCAGCAAGTGACTCATCACGTGCAGTTACCTGACATCTGTGTTTAACTGAAATTTTACAGTACCGTCAAATGTCCATCTTGGTAACTTCATAACTTACAAACATACACATCACCTTCATAGCTGTATTGACGACCACATTTGCGGCGTAGTTCAGTCCTTTGGAGCCCAGTGTAACAAGAGCATAGTATCCTTGATCACTTGCTTGAGCAATGTAGCTATCAATCTCCTGTAAAGAAACTTAACTTCATATATCAGTGTGCAATGACAAGATAAAAGTTAAAGGGAATCAGTGCTATTCTTTATTAGTACTATTTAAGCTAGCTGTGTGCCAAATCGACTTGCTCGTAGCCTAATATATCATGGGTACTGTAAGCAAGACTCGGCTTGCTTACAATATGCGGGCATAAACAGTCAAGACAAATTGTCAATCAAATTTGTCTTCACAAATAGTCAAGACAAGTTAAAATAAGGAATGACTGTTGTCTGTGGAATGCCTTGCCACACTCAGTCCTCCAGTTTCCATCCTTTATTCAATTAACAACCAAAATTGAGAGGATTACTGGGGTAGTTCTTGTGTCTCGGTCAACTGGTCCTTTAACCTTGGGTCCACACCTCAGAGAAGTTTCTGTTGATGCGTTTAAACAAGTGTTGCTACATTTACACTTTGAGAAGTATCTAGAATGTCACACTAACAAATGTCACCAGTTGTTCCCCATAACTTTTATCTTTGATGACAGAAAATATTTAATTAATCCCGGCAAAGAGCTCAAAATAAGACATGCCAGATTATTTCATTCAGGGCCTCATCTGCTTAGAAAGTCAGAATTCAAAGATGCCATAATGTGAGAGCAACAGCTGCTGCAACTTTATTCTTCAATTCAAGCCAGAGACTGAGCTGGAGTGCTTCTGGTTAGATGCCTATAGAGAGAGGTGCTGTACAAATTCAATGACCACATACTGAGTTCAACAGAAACTGCCCAAAAGAGCTTTCATTTAAAAGGTTCTTCAAAGGCTCTCTGTACAGCCACCAGATACAACCATATATATATATATATATATATATATGGGCACATTCAACAGGATCTAAAATGTCAATGCAATTTATGGGTCTTGCAGCCAATTTATGATAAAGAGATAAATTGCAGGTGTTGTCATCAGGACACAGTTATAATCAGGCAGTAATCAGTAATTACTATTATCAGAATTCTTATACATGTGCCTCAATTCAGTGAATCTGTTCACATCTGTTTCTTCTCTGTGATTATCCTGATAATTTCATAATTAAATGGCAAATCACGACTGGAACTTGATCGTTGAAATTAGATCACACATGATCAATAATACAAATACAGCAAGCACCTTTACAAGGGTCTTAAAAGGCAGTATACAAACTGCTAGACACACAACACCCACATAAATACACATTCATACTGTAAATAAATAAATAAATATTTCAATTGATCCCGAATGACTAATGAAAGGTTAAAATAATCACATTCGTGAATAAACATAAATAATCAATTCACTAGGATCATTTACCATAATACTAGGTGATCAATTTTCAAACAGATTATAGATTTCGTTGGGTTTTATATGAAGATGCCTATAGAGAGAGGTGCTGTACAAATTCAATGACCACATACTGAGTTCAACAGAAACTGCCCAAAAGAGCTTTCATTTAAAAGGTTCTTCAAAGGCTCTCTGTACAGCCACCAGATACAACCATATATATATATATATATATATATGGGCACATTCAACAGGATCTAAAATGTCAATGCAATTTATGGGTCTTGCAGCCAATTTATGATAAAGAGATAAATTGCAGGTGTTGTCATCAGGACACAGCTATAATCAGGCAGTAATCAGTAATTACTATTATCAGAATTCTTATACATGTGCCTCAATTCAGTGAATCTGTTCACATCTGTTTCTTCTCTGTGATTATCCTGATAATTTCATAATTAAATGGCAAATCACGACTGGAACTTGATCGTTGAAATTAGATCACACATGATCAATAATACAAATACAGCAAGCACCTTTACAAGGGTCTTAAAAGGCAGTATACAAACTGCTAGACACACAACACCCACATAAATACACATTCATACTGTAAATAAATAAATAAATATTTCAATTGATCCCGAATGACTAATGAAAGGTTAAAATAATCACATTCGTGAATAAACATAAATAATCAATTCACTAGGATCATTTACCATAATACTAGGTGATCAATTTTCAAACAGATTATAGATTTCGTTGGGTTTTATATGAAGCGACCATCAATTGATGTCTTGCACACATTACAACAACAACAGTGTTGTTGTAGTGCTGTATAAGTCATGGGATCAGACATAAATGAAGATGGTTCTTCATCATCAAAATGCTTTGAAGATATCTTACCGTCTCACGTTTTGCAAAATGCGGATGGACAAATTTGCGATAGAGGATGCTTGACCCTTTCGTTGCTGGAGATAGAAGCCAGAGGACAAATGCAATTTTCAGCTCATAATAGAATGGAAGCCTTCAAGTAGATTCAACAAAACACAAAATGACAATTTTCCATATAAATAAATAAAATTTATATAGGGATGAACCGAAACTTGGCTCAAATACTCAACTCGGCCAAGTGTAGTAGTACTCGGCATTACCTGGACTCGGACGAACAGTGGGTATGAGTTTTCAGAAAAATCTGAATTTCTATTATTTTCTGCTTTTTAAAAAAATTGGATTTTTTATTTGCAAAATGACAATCGCATTTCAATTATTATCACTTGATCACTTTCATAATAAAAAACTAAAAATCACAAAAAATTAAATTCATGTGCATTTATTTAAAGTTTAATATTTACCTTGTTTTCAATAAAAAAATTCATAAAAATTGTGCAAACTGCCATACTAAAATTAAAGATAATAAGACTTATTTAAATATTTGATACTCGGGCTCGGTACCATTCGCTCGTAATACTCGGTACTCTACAGTTCTTCCTTAAACTTATAACTGAAAATTCTTAAAAAATCAAAACAAGATGATATTCATTTATTTAGAATCACAAAGAATCACGACTTCTAAAAATCTCTCTACTAAAGAAAAAAAACTTCAGAGAAATGAAGATCTCAAAATTTATTAAAACGGCAATTTGCTTCAATTGATTTAAGGACAATTAACTGCATTTCAAATTCTCAAAAACCTGAATGCATGTAACTATCAGCCATGTGAATGATTCAATTCATTGGTGGTTCTATAATTCTATACATGTGACAATAAGCATAATTTGTAGCCTACACAGGAAACCGATAATTCTGTACTCCAACATCAGCTATAATATTGAGAAGTGCTTTCGTACAAGGCACTATAAAACGTCAAAATACGTACATACATGCACACATACATACACACATTGATGCACAGTCATACGGCACACACAATGACATCCGAAAGGATGA
Organism: Bimastos eiseni; assembly: GCA_959347315.1. Lineage (NCBI taxonomy): Eukaryota > Metazoa > Annelida > Clitellata > Crassiclitellata > Lumbricidae > Bimastos > Bimastos eiseni. The sequence continues at coordinate 44,904,416 of OY365806.1, forward strand.
GACTGAACAGACGCATTTCAAGTGGCTTATCTTGGAATGAGCTAACAGTCTGGCAAGGCCTAAAAGATAAAGTTAATATTTGCATGCTAGAAATCAATGAACAGATGCTTGAATTCAATAACAACCTATTGACTTTGATTGAGAGCCGACAGCTTTAGCCGTAACATGATTGCCTAGATGTGAAGTTCTATTCCATAACATGCCGTTTATAAAAATACCAGATAAGTATCAAGGTACAATTTGTGGCTGGCAGCAACGAAGAAAAACCAGCATTGAAGACCACTGGCAGAAGAGAAATCCATTGGGAATTTGTACCTTATATGGAATATAGTCATCACCAGCTGGGAAAAGTCTATGGACAGGAGCAAATTCTATTGGGAAATATGCCTTTATAGGGAGACATCCTCAACAAGAGGAAGGATAAGACCGATAAACTGCCTCTCTGTTGTCAATTGATGCCTTGTCAATGCAAGAGAAGTTGCTAATTAACCTAACCTATAGGCAGAAGAGGAAAAATGTCTGCAGAAAAAAACAATACCTTCAGGTGAAGATAGTCTGAACCAGTCAAAAGAACACCAATGGGACTGCAATGAAAAATTTATCTTCAGTGCGAAAGCGACCTCTTTCCCCATCCGTAAATCATGTCCTGTCTATAGCTAATTATTTTGTCCCCAGTTTGAATCTTTCATACAAATTCCCAAAGTAATTCTCTGTCAGAGACTAAGTAATATGGTATGAAACAGTTAATTAATAAAACACTTACTTGCCTTGTGTTTTCTAAGCATAAATGCAAGAAAGGTAACAGGAAAATATAAACAAAGTATGCAAAAAACTTCACTTTTCAAAAACAAATACCTGTAAGAAATATCTTGCTAAGTCAGATATATAAATACATCATTTGAGCTAGACTAAGCTGAACATAAAAGCACAAACCATGAGATAAAGATGTCGGCAAAAGTCTCGGCACATGTGAACAGCGCAAAAACTATCCAATACATCATCCATTTCACCTGAAGAAATATACCACCAAATAAACAGCACAAACCGATTCAGCCAGCAGCAAAGGTGCTTATAGTCATAAAGATTATGATCCAGATAATATTCTGTTCGTTTTAACATAAAATTCATGATCTGAATACTATTGAACTGAAAATTGTTCAGCTAGGAAGAGTTCCACTGAACTCAGTGCCACTGAAAATAATTTAATGCAAATTTCTTCCACTGAAATGTAACCATTGAAAATTCTGGTATGTCTTTAGATCCATTTAACACAAGTAATGCAACATTCTTTAGAGTTACCACCTATATACATATCCAGAGACAGATACATATATATAGATACATATATCTGTTATATATATGTGATATATATATATGTATATATATATATGATGACATAGCATGTACATAAATTACCTAAAGCAGTGCTTCCCAAATTGCTTTCCATTGAAGGCTAGGGTTCCGTGAGGTGAAGACAAGGGTTCCGCGGAAAACTTTTTAGTGTGAACAATTTTTCTATTTTAATTTTCTATATCAGTCACCTTCTAAAATGCATAAAGTGTCCTATATGTATTCTAGCATTAAAATTGGCAAGAGCAAATATAAATTACTTAGATGTAAAGCTGGTTGCTTTGTCCCTTCCTGTACCAGATTATAATCTGTGGAGGTCAAATCGATAAGACAGCATGACACCAAGGAGGAAATCATAAATTAAAAAGTGAGATAGGGAATGAGCAAAGTGGAGTTAGGAGTTAATTCAAAAGTGCTAATGCAGCATAGACGGCATAGGAGTGGTTGCATAATTTCACAGAGAAGAAGGAGGCTGTAGCTGATGCATTGAAAGATATGATACCAGCATACTGTGTTAAAAGCTACATCATAACCAAATGCAGACAATCAAAAGTAGACAGCTCACTCACATATTCTTTAACATTCTTTGTTTTTATTGCTTTGTAAGATGCGTAAGCAGGATATAAAGTTCCAAGGACAAGTCTAAAATCAAAAGATTTAGCAATTCATTATTGTACAGTGATTTTAATCATAGCATCTGCACAAATGATGTGACAACATCCTTGCAAGAACAGAAGAGTGATCTTTACATTAAATGATGTCTATTGTCTAAGCAATAAAAAAATCACAAAAGTATAAGGTAAGAGGGCACAGAAAGGTCACAGGCCATTTCATTGGATATTGGTGAACACCCAGTTTCTTCTATTCTAGCACTGTATAATTAAGTTCAGCAAGAATTTTCATAAAAAGTAGGATAATGTATTTTCAAGGACAAGTTGAACAACCCAAAAATTTCGGCAAAATATGGCTTTAGCGTCGGTAATTATTTATTAATGTAAAGGCCTACTGAACAGTTAACATAAACACTACATAAAACGTTTTGGTTTATGAATATAGAAGCTGGATGTGATGAAAAACTCCTGTTTAAGAAGTGGGATGTGATGAAAAACTCCTGATTAAGTAGAAATTCTGTTCAAATGCATGGGAGCTGGATTGACGAAAAGAATTATGTTTAAATGGAAGCTAGATGTGATAAAAAGACTGATGCCAAAGTAGAAGCTGGATTGTTGAAAAGAACAACACAAATAGAAGCTGGATGTGAAGAAAGTAAATGCATGCATGTAGCCTGACCTTAAACAGTCAAGCACACATAGAATAATTACCAACGCTAAAACCATATCTTACCCAAATTTAAAATAGAAATTTGCTTTAGACGATCGCGGCAGGCTGGAGCCAAGGCATAGTGGTCTGGTAGGTCTACATTCGTCAATTAAAATCCCTCAGAAATGATCACAATCACAGTAAACTGAACAGTTTACAGTGATTAAACTCGACGAAAATTATCTAATTATGTTGCAGCATCTGTTGTACTCTTATTATAATAATAAAATTGCAGTAATAGAAAGAATATTCACATATCATTTGCCTTAAAAGTGAACATTATTGCTGATCGATTAAAACTGAACATACGAGTTTAAAAATCGATGTCAAGCGCAGCTCATAACACATAACGCATCGAAAGCTAGGCGGTTATGTGTTACTTATCTTAGTCATGTATGAGATTTAAATTTACTTAAAATAAAATAACTTACATCACAATGCGAGAAATTAACGACGATATCATTGTTACTTCCTACAGTGTCATTCGCACAGAAATGGCAGTCTATACTTTCCAGAAATTGATCTTTTAACGCAGTAACACCACTTGTTGAATCTCACTAGTTGATATTCATCCACGACAGTGCAGTTCAGCACAGACTCATTTAAATAACTGCAACCACAACCACGTGACTTTTCGCGGTTAGGTCAAAGGCTTGCGTTCTTTTTTGACCTACTTTTGACTCCGCGTATTCGAAAATCTTTAAATCGAATATAAATTATTTGACTAATGCAGACATCAGCGATATTTTGTATTAAAAAAACGGTGAAAGAATTGATCCGAAGTTAGGTCAGGCTAAATAACATTACTATAAAATGACATTTAGCGAAGCAGACATGGAGCCAATATACTCCATATTTGTCCCGTTCCTATCATGATCATAGTATATCTATGGTTGAACCGACACGGAATATGACTGCGCTACAAGAACCGTAGACATTTTGATTTAGCATCTGTATAACGAGCGATAAAAGGTGTTTTGCATTGGTGATATTATGATATTATTGATATTACATTATTGTAATAATTAAGTTGAGCATGATTCAGAAAAGTGACTTTCCGCTATAATTTATGTCTTTCTACACTATGGCATATAACATTGTACCATCACGCTCTAATATTATGTGCTTCAGCGTATATATGTGTTACTTACGCTATCGGCTACATGACCTTTAGTGACAGATTTTGTCCTAACCACATACCAGACCTGTAATGTCTTGCATGATTAATAGGCTTGCTTTTTGCTCTACACCTCGAAGATATCATGCATGCTCTATTAAGACTGTCATAGTATTGGGCAATGTTGTATGCAAGACTTGGAACTTCAAGACCTAGACGAGACAGTGAGATGCCGAGACAGTGAGGTACCAAGACCGAGACATTAGGTCCGAGACAGCACGAGGTAGTAAGAGACCAATGATCTCATATATAAAGCTGTAAAATACTCCTTTATCAGTTTTCGAGAATAAGGTTCATTTATAATTTCAATTTGAAACTTATAATGTAGGCCTAGTACCAATTCCCGAGAACAGTTTTTCTATTGCCGTGTTTTATTTTTTTCTATCTCCTTGTCGGCCTATCTTCTGAGGAGCATAAGGAAAGCCTTTTTAGACAAGTTTGAACTCTTCTAGACGATTTTAAACAAGCAAATTTAGATACCAAATACCAAAAGAAATTATACATTTGCACATATTCTTACTCACCCTGAGACACTCGAAGTTGTTCCGATCGTTTCGGTTATGGTGGTTATGCATCAACATCAAACAGCACACCATAGCTATTGTTTGTCAATAACTTCAAATTACATAAATGCAAACTTCACAATTTCGGGTTCTCTCTCAGACACTTTTCCACTTTAAGATAATTGAAATGATTTCAGTATCATGTGGTTCGCGCATATATCTATATATATATATATATATATATATATATATATATATATATATATATAACCAGAATTAACCAGAATTACTGTTATTATGGCTTCCGGTTTGAGTTTATAGCACAGTTAACGCAAGACTTATCAAGACCACCTGTACGAGACAGAACAAGACTTTCACTTCAAGACAGTTTCTAAAAATTTGAGATATGAGGCTGAGACGATAGGCTCCCAAGCCCAAGACACTAAAAAACTGTCTCGAGACCAAGACAGTGTCTTGAGACCATACAACTCTGTTATTGGGGAACTTGAGAACATATTAACTGAGGAAGAACCATGACATGGCTAGCATTTGCTACAAGTCCATTTACATTCCAGAATGTTGGTTTGATTTTCCTAGCAATGCATAATATATTAAATGATTGATAAAATCGTATTTTAGCGTATTTTAATATTGACCGTTTCGTCCACTCGTATTTTAGCGTATTTTATAATTCTACGTGAATGGATGTGCAATTAGCTTAAATGGAGGGGATCAGCCCGAATCATCGAAACCCGAAAAGGCCAAAAAGCCTGAATCCCCGAAAACAGCAGTGTACTATTAAAAAATGCTAAAACATCGTGAATCATTCATCAATCCAGCTTCTGCATGAATTCTTTTCATCGATCCGGCTTCAGTTTTGGGGATATGGCGAAAATCAGTTTAGGGGATTCGGGTTTCGGTGATTTGCTGTGCACCCATATGGAGCTGGGATAGATGAAAAGAAGACTATGTAACCAGAAACTGGATTGATGAGAGGAATTATGCTTAAATGGAAGCTGGATCAATGAAAATATCATGCTTAAGTAGAAGCTGGATTGATGACAGAATGTCGTTATGATAAAAGTGGAGTCAATAAAAGAAGGCAGTGTGCCCAGAAACTGGATTGATGAAAAAAAATATACATAAATGGAAGTTTTATCGATGAGAATTTAATGCTTAAATAGAAGCTGGATTGATGAGAGAGCGTCGTTACGATGGAAGTGGAATTGATGAAAATAAGGCCATGTACTGAGAAACGGGATTGATGAAAAGAAATATACCTTAATGGAAGCTAAATTAATGAATAGAATTATACATAAATGGATGCTGGATAAATGAAAAGGATTATTTGTTCAAATAGAAGCTGGATTGATGAAATGAATAATGCTGTTTTAGGACAGTTCAGCATTTTTCTTGAGTACATTGTAAAGTTAATAAAAATGAAATACACTATTTGTTTTTTTTAAATTTTACAAGACTAAAATATGCTAAATTACAATTTCACCAAATGATTCATTTTGTTTCCTTTGTGATTAATGATACTTCTGACTTGTTTATTTAGAATTTGTTGGGTTAGAATGAGCTCCTCCTTGCTTCAACTTTGTCGCTTGTTTGGCCAATGTGCCATATCAGCATCACTGCCACGTTGCTTGTTCACTCTGTCACCCTCAGGTAAATGGAACTGAATTTTTTGCCTCTTACTGAGGTTAAGATAAGTAATGACAAATGATGTAGAGTGATGTCATTTAATTAAGTTCAAGGTTGTAAGATAAATAAAGTTTATTATAAAGTTTAAAATTAAGATGCAAATAAAGTTACATGATGTAAGAGGTCTACCCAAAGCTCAATTTTTGGAAAGTGGTGGAAATGCAAAATTGACTGAATTCCCAAGAAAACTTTTCAGCTAGGCATTCAAATTCCATAAATTGGCATTGAATACTGTACATAGTCAATAATATCTTGAAAACTTAGAATTTTGCAGATAATGGGTTTTTTCAATTACAAAAATATATTTTGGGATCCAGTATAAATTTTTGTCACAAGTAGGGCTTAAGAGATTCACTCTGCCCCTGAATCAGGTGACATTATCACTTTTTGTCAGTAATGATTTTTTAATTCTGTTGTGGTTCTGCTGCAACAACTGAAGGTGCTATACCTGACTTCAAAATGCAATCTGAAGTTAAGTGATTCACATATGATGTCTATTTTGCTTATTTCCACAATACAGTAGCTCTTTATGTATAAAATTTAAGCATGGATTGGGATAACCCTTTCCACATGTGTGTAATCCCTCCTTTCCCTCTCTGTGGGTATCTTAATGGAAGACCCCTTGCATTACTGCTGGTGATTAAGCTGGTCTTTTTTACATGGCTTTTGTGGGTGTTGATATTTTTAAGATTTACATTTCATTAAACATTTGTGATACAGTAATGCATATTGATCTAATACAGAACACATTTCTGACCTACCGGGACAATGTGAACACACTGCACTTTTTTTTATCTAGGACACGTGGTGCCAGTCCATGAGCTCTCACTTGCCGTCCACAAAGTGAATGAAGAAACAGAAATTTTGAACACTCATAGCAAACAGAACTGACTATTTGGCTATCATTTAGATGACATTTTAGTCCTAGAATTGTTTAAGCGTGAATTTAAATTATAATAAATATTTAAGGTAATTGAAAAAGAATATTTTTTGGTAATTTGTACACCATTCCAACGGCAATCGAAAAAGCCTCCTGCCGGTCCATCACACTAAAGGGCTGGGAAATTATGAGTCTTTTTGTTTCACATTTTTTATGTAACTGAAGATCTGCTGTATCAATTATGTCAATTATGACCGGTTTATAAATATGGATATTTTAGGGATGAACCGAAACTCGTAAACTCGGACTCGGACAAACAGTTGGTCCAAGTTATAATAAAAAGTTCCGACTTTCTGATTTAAAACGAAAATCAGAATCTTGTTATTTACAAAACATCAGTTGACCTAAACACAAATACTATTGCTATTAGTATTTACTAGTTACTACTTCCTAGAGTAAATTGAAGCAAAACCAAGAAATTCGTAAAATTTGTTCAAATTGCCAAACAAAACCCAAAGAGAAATAGACTTTCTTAAATATACGAAACTCGGACTCAGTACAACTCAAACTCTGCAGGAAATTGACACGCGGTTCCAGAGGTGCGTTTATAGAAAACGGGGCCCTAGGCGCAAACATTTTGGGGGCCCTCTGAATTTATACACTGAATCTAAGGGGCTGTCTTTAAATGACGTCAAGCACCCATTGGAGGGGTCATACATCTGTGACGAATGGAAGGGAGTCTGAGGTATGTGACGTCACGTCATCACATCAAATATCGAAATACGCAACTTAATTTATTTAAACATTTAACTTAATTAAATAGTGAGCCAGCTTCTGGTGGTGAAGAGACTCAAAACACGCAGCCTTCGCTCATACCAACACAGCTAATCGAACCGACTGATATTCCCATTAACAAAGCAATTATGAGTTAACACACTACACTTATCGTGTGAATGTTTAGCTGCAAAAATAAGGAAAATTATTGTATTTAAAATATTTCAGCTGTGAGACAAATTATTTTGTATGAAAGTTTTCATTTATTTGGGGGTCCCTCACCGTTCCTGAGAGGTTATTTTGTGTGAAATTATTTCATTCATTTGGGAGCCCCCGAGACGTTATTCACGTTAACTTACATTTTGTATTTAATGTTTTCCTCATTTGAGAGCCCCTGAGATTTGGGGCCCTAGGCACGCGCCTATAGGTAAACGCGCCACTGCTCGGTTTATCCCTAATGTATGCTAGATTTAGTCTTTAAATGCATTTCTGAAAATTCTGATATCAGTAGCAACTTTGCTGTGGAATTGTAATGCAACAGTTTTACTTTTGTAGCTCCCATTTCAACCAGAATTTTATGCCGAAGTTCTGTGATCTTCGAAGGTTACCACTTGCTGAGAAAACCTGTAGTTGGAACGACTCTTTCCCAGCTCCGCTGCTTTGAACATTTTTCGTTTACAAGCACATTGCCACGCTACATCAATCGAATAATTGAAGATGGTCCTCCAAAGAGAAAGAAGAAGAAGCTTGGACCAACTGAGGGACGTCCATTCCTGAAGGGCGTCGTACTCAAGACGCTCATCAAGAAACCTAAGAAGCCAAACTCTGCAAACCGGAAGTGTGTTCGAGTGCGACTGAGCACTGGAAGGGAGGCGACCGCCTATGTGCCTGGCATTGGACACAATCTACAGGAGCATCATATCGTGCTGGTGCGAGGCGGACGGATGCAGGATCTTCCTGGTGTTAAACTCAAATGTGTGCGTGGAAAATACGATTTAGCACACGTCAAGAAATCTTAGGCTCAAGAATTGCTTCACAATGGCTGAATAAATGTAATAACTACTTTTTGGTTTTGAATGCAAACAATTATATGGCTCCTTTATGATGCTGATTTTAAAACAGATACTATTATATTAAGTTTTGAAGTATGTTGAACTATTTTAAATTAAATTTCTAATTACTTTTGTAGAGGCACTGACACAATGTACAAGGCATGTTTTGATGGTTGCTTCAATTGAACCCAAATCTGATAATCCATTGGAGAAATTCATTCATAGTTGTAGTCATGGAAATTGTGGGCCACAGCAGTTTTGAGATGTTGATAAAAACAGACTATGACTAAAAAACTTCCATAGCACTGCCATAATAATGCACAGGGCATTATTATGGCATATATGTCCATATTGGATACATCCATAATATTGTCATTAGTAATTTGCATCTGTATGTATTATAAGTGTTAGTACACATTTATTATATAGTGCCTCATCAAGAAAATTCAAATGTTCACTAGTCACAGCACAAGACTGATTAAATAAAATGTTCTTCACTCACTGGTGAATAACATGTATATCTCTGTTGCTTTTTTTTATAAAAAAAATGTCTTGTAATGCTGCTGTATTGTCGAAATAAATTACGCTAAAATTAGCTACCAAAAATATTAAATTGTATGACTTTAGAACACAATGATCACAATCTATAGATTTACTTACAAATTTTATAATGTAAAAAATTAAAATTGTGAAGCATTAGGCCTTTATGAAATTCCAGAGTTTTACACAACTGCTATTTTAATTTTTTTAGTAATTGAATAAAAGGTGTCAGAATGCTGTTCTGGCGCGTTCCACCAGAAAAAAGCAATGCATATCCCTATAAACTCTTTACGGTGCACTGCAGAGGAAATTTGTAATTTGACACAGTATCATTTAGTTTACACGGGACCATCTAATGAGTTTGGCATGACCTATGATGACCGTGTTAAAGACCATGCTATTATATGGAGGGGAAGCTGATACAAAGGAAAAAATTCCTGAGGTTACTTCCCATTTCCACTCTTTTCCGACTTCATCTGATAAATCATGAACCATAGATATATTCCTCTTTAACTTTCAAACTTCTTGCACCTGCATCGTCCAGTTCTTGGGAAAAGTATTATTGCTTAATGTGGTGCATGCTATTCTGGTGGTTAATTGCTTGACTCAATCAGAATGGTTGGGGTTCAATCTCTGTAGTGGCAGAACTACTCCAAAATTTCTGTTTATCTGCATTACCTAATGAATGCCACGATTAAATGAAAACATACATTGTACGCTAACGGCAGGAAGATGAGACACACAACCCATGGCTGCTTATCAGGGTTAGCTATGGAGGTTGCAATTCTGTATCAGGGACCTGTATATAGTATAAGCTCATGGAATTGATGCTACTCCATGTAGTGTGCCTTCGATTTATTCATTGTTGAACTTGGTTGTCACTATATGTTAGAGTGTCACTAATTAAAGCTAAGCACAAGGTATTCATGAGTACTGCATCAAGTCAGAGGGATTGTCCAAAGACACAATGAAGAATAATGCGGTTACCAGCGTTTCAGTTGAACCATGTTGGCCTCAGGTCCCATTATTTCCATGAGAGTTTCTTTCAGGCCCCACATGTAAAGCTGGTAGGAGTATGGGCAAGATAGAATGAGGTCAAATAAGACTAGGAGTATAGGACCTGGTGGACTTTTAGTATCCTATTGGATTTGACCTGATTTCAGATTTGTTTTGGTGCACCGTCGGTTGATGCCTGCGCATTATTATGGCGGAGCTATAGAAGTTTTTTGTCATAGTCTTTTATTTTCACTTGTATTACAAAACTTATATATTTTTATATTCTGTGGATTAAACAACTCGCACACAGATCAAAAGAAAGACAGATCGAATGAAACTTAGAATTATATTAATTAATTAACTGCTGTTATCAGTGACACCTATTCTACACCAAGGCCAATTTATTATATTATATATGATACCGTAATACACTATAGGCCTATTAGGCTCAAAAGCAAACTTGAGTTTGGCCTTGCTTGATGTTCGTACAACTCAGTGAAACTCATAGACATTAAAGTTTGGGAATCTATATATAAATTATTGGTCCTTGAAATATGGGCTACTCCATCGTTCTTTGTTTACTGCATGTTAAGGCCGCTATAGGCCTAGGAGGTCGTTGGTTAGGCCTATACGAGAAAGAGGTCGTTGACTGATTATCAAATACGTGCATGATCTTGGGCTACATATTTGCATGTCTACTACTTTAACAAGATGCATCTTCTGCCGACGGTGGGTACTCCTTCACTGTTTTCACTCTGGCAATGCAAGTCCCAGACCAAATAAAACAATGTTACACCATGTTGTTAAGCAAAAACTCGCCAGTAGTGGTAGGGTTTTCTGGCCATTTGATAAAAGCTTCAAATCTGAAAGATTTTCATAATGCAATAAAGTCAGAATAAGAATTAAGTTTAACTGCTTTAAAACTGTGAGAACGAAATGCAGTAATAACTCTTACTAGTTGTTTCTATATGAATGAATTGGATGTTGAGCTTGGTGTCTCTTGTTTTTAGACGCCAAACTAGAATTCTTATTGGCTTGTTTTCACTTTAAAAACTCATTGAAATTTATTTGTAATATGGATTTTGTCGTCTAAACTTCAGAATAGTTCTAAAAGCGGTGGCATAGTTGACCCATGTGCATGGTCTCTGTCATGGCGTGTTTTGTCAACAAAGGGTCTCAGCTGAGTTGTCTGAGCGCATAAAGACTGCGGTCTGAAACATTAGCTAGATTAACTGTCAGTGGCTCTGCTTTGCGCCTAACGAAACAGAGAAAAAGTAGGAACAATATTTCATCAGGTGTTATGAATCCCGACGGTGGCAAAGAGATGCTTATATGTAAACGAGCAGGAACCCTGGGCGAGGACTATATGGATCCTTTGTCCCGCTTCGCTCGGGAAAAAGAGGAGTTAGAGCGAAGAAAGGCCAGAGAAATCCGCGCCTCAAGTTCGAATGAGCACGACACTTCGATCGATTCCGTGTCGCTTTTTGGCCGAGATCAGAAGACTTGGGAGAGGCGGACGGCCGCCGACAACCTGTCGATCAGAGCGAGCTGGGTCGAGTTAGAAGGTGCTGAGAGAGCAGTCATACCCAAAGAGATCTGGAACTCGAAGAAATCGACTAAACAGCGAATTTTCAAGGTCATCATGCTGGGAGACACAAACGTCGGAAAGACGTGCCTGGCGGTTCGATTTTGTGGGGGAAGCTTCCCCGAGAAGGTAGAAGCCACGATTGGGGTCGACTTTCGGGACAAAAACGTTGAGATCGGCGAGGAAACGGTCAAGGCAAGATAAATAATGAAACTATGATTATGAAAGTTTTTGCTAAAACATAACATACATTTGATACTTAAATTGGGATATTGGTCCCTGTTGCTATAGGAAGCCAATGATTAAATTATTATTCTTTTAAGTGTTATATTTGTCATACTTCTAAAAAAACTGTTAAAAATCTGCTCTCACAGTACACTCCTGTAGTTTATGACCCTGATAAGCCAATAGAACATGTATACAAGGAGGCTCTTGGCAACATTCAGAAACATCCTAAGCAGCTTCAACCCTAGGCACTGTTCCCTCTTCCATTACATCTTTCTTTACGGTGCATGGCTTCCTGGAAGCCTCCACAGCCATGGTTCACACAGTCCACAAGGCTGCGGCCTACCATCCACTACCTGTCTTTCCCTCTTTGCACTGTGGCTTTTTCTTCTTGAACCCAGTCGCCTGAGGAACTCGAGCGGTTGAATTCGTCACCAAAGACCTGCAGCTTGGTCCTATTCCGTCATTAGAATCTTGCCCAGAGCCTCCTGCAGTAGTTTGTTAACCCTCTTTTCCCCTACCTCAAAGTACTCTGCATTCTCTGTATGAAGGCACTCTCCCTATTTTTCAGAAGAGGTCCATCCAGGTTCCTGTGCGTAAGGCCGAAGGACTTGACGCAGCTTAACCTATCAGCAAATGTATCTTTCTGTCAAGATCATTGAGAAGATTGTTGCTGACCAACTCGTGCAGTACCTCAATAGAAACAGTCAACCTTCCAGTATGAGAGGCCAGAATAAGATGGCATGATTGTATGATAAGAAGACAGAGTGAAAGCTGCATTAAAAGAATAATAAGAGCACAAGTTTCTGGACACCGCAGTCTGGGACGACAGAAGAAGAGATGGGGAGACAGGATGCAACAGGACATGAACTTTCTAACATTGAAGACATAAGAACTGGCGACAGAACACTTGTGGCTGACCCCTACTCTGCAAAGGAATAATTCAAGCCTGAAAGAGAGAGAATCACTAAATGATTGTGACATCGAGGTATGAGGCAATCAGTTTGACAGATTGACACATTCACATTTCGTGGAGCTCCCTAATAACTGAGAACTCTGAATGTGTTAAAGAGATTCAGTAACACTAGTAAAGGGACAGGATTGAAAAAGTTTGGAAATCTCAGCATCTTTAGACTTATGAGGGCAAAAATAGCCATTGGACATTTAAGAATGATGAAAAGGCAAAAGTCAATGTGTTTGAAGTGAAATGTATTCGTGACAGATTCTTGGGGTATCATGGACTGCGAGGAAGACAAGCGAGGGTGTTTGAGCCAACTGGAGTCGAAAAGGAGATCTTCTGGTCTCACTATACAAGATCTTTGTTGAAAAGAATGGTCTTCAACTGCTTACGAAATATAAAAATGGAAAGTTGAAGAAGCTTGTAGATTAAATGAATGCCTGTTTCAGACTGAAAAACTGACAACTACAAAGCTTTCATGTTGAATTGGTTGGTGATGGGTGGAGCAGGGAAACAACTGAATTACCATGCCTTTCAGAACTAAGAGATTTATGACCTGGTATTGTTGACACTGGAATACACAGCTCTGTAATGTAGAATGGAAATGCAACTATCAAGGACAAGCTACATATCAGCATTAGGATCTTAAACTTGATGCGGTTACCATGGACCAATGGACCATACTTCAGGTCCAGCTGCTGTTGAGTTTAAAGCGGATTGAAGTTGATTAACCAGAGAAAAAGAGAGAGAGAGAGAGAAAAAAAAAAGATAGAGAGAAAGAGAGAGACAGACAGAGCGATACATGTAGAAGTGTTGCTTAGATTAACATAGCATAACAAGGGTTTGAAGTGGTTCAGAAGTCTATGTTAAAACTACTGCAAATTGACCTTGAACTCGCTCGACAGCTGAATTTCATATTTTCCTCTTAAAGGCAGTGATAGTATCCTCAGAGATAGTATTGTCATAATACCCATTCCATAAAGTCTACAACTACTGTCCTGAAGAATCTGTTCCTTCCTATTTCTTAATAAATTATAATTTATAACTATGTCCCCGATCAGGTTTACAGAGTTATGTTCTTGCAGAACCAAAGAATGCATAAAAATGCCTTTTCTATTGTTTTGAATGAAGGGAAAGTAAAACTTGTTTACAATATTTATGGCAGTGCACATATTGGAACTGTTTACATAATTATTGAATTTACTTCAGTTAGGATTTAAGCCTAAATAATTTACCGTATATCTGTAAGATGCTCTATCGAAAGCAGGCAAATGACACGAACACAAAATTTCATCACCCAACTATAATAATTGGATGAAGTAATAACTTAGTTACTCGAACCCGATTCAAACTCGAAACACACATAATTGATCTTTCGTGACATTTTTGGCAGTTATCTCAAAATTGTGATTTGCGACATATGCTTGCTTTTGATAGAGCATCTCACATTTGGCAATTTCAGATTCTATGCTAAGATGCCAATTTTAAGGAGAAAAATAGATTAGAGAGCTTTGTTTGATTTGGAATGACTAAGTCTTACATTTAAATGTACCCTTTTGCGAATTGCAAAAACAGTTGCAGATCTGGGACACAGCAGGACAGGAACGCTTTCGCCGCAGCATGATACCACATTATTACCGAAATTCAAACGCCATAGTCTTTGTCTATGACATGACAAAGACGTCCTCATTCGAAAGTCTTCCAGACTGGATCGGTGAATGTGATACATACAACCTAGGCAGAGATATACCACGCATACTGATCGGAAACAAGTGCGACCTTAACGACACGATTACTGTGCACACGAACACGGCTCAGAAATTCGCAGATTACCACCAGATGCCGCTGTTTGAGACATCCGCAAAAGACAACAGTGAAAGTGATCACGTCGAATCAATCTTCCTGACCCTGGCATACAAACTCAAGTGTGGTTGTGGCCAGCCGTGGATGCAAGTGCCAAAAAATTCTGGGGGCTCATGCAAGCAATTAATTTTCTTAAATGCTGTTAATGCCAACCGGCCGAAGAAAGACGAAGGCTTCTGCATATGCTAAATTATTGAAAGAAGTTGAAAGAATGCAACGTCAGTGACACACTGGTGGATTCAGAAGTTTACAATTTAATTAGACAAGGTGGTCCTTAAGTTCAAGAATCTATCTTGGGGGCCTTTTTAGTGAAAATCTCAGGACTTTTTAGCCTTAAAATTTATGGTGATGTTTCTTAGTTGCCAGATTTTAATTACCTTTTTTAATATATTGACCGGTTTCATGTTAATTTCTCTCCCTTTTCATAACCTTTCTTTGCTTTACAATTTAAGCAGGCCTACCTTGCCCTAACTAGATTAAGGGGCCAACACAATGACTTGCCTCCCAAATTTAATCAAATTGGCCTTCTGCATCCACCTTTGATGCAGCCAGAAGTTGCTCCAATGTGCAGAACTTGACTTTTGAATTTGTCATATGGTAAATAAAAGAACTTGAGAAGCTGCCAGCATCACCTTTCTGTTGTCATTCTGTTTGGCTGCTAGTCATTTTATAAATTTGTGCCACTACCAATATTTTACCATAGCTGGAACTTTAGCTAAATGTTTAAAACTAAGTGGTCATTTTGGAAAAATGTCTTTGTTGTTGCTATGCATGTCTAAGAACTGTAGAATTATTCTTGTTGCTACTCTTTATCTATTTATTTATTTATTCTGAAATTCAATATAGCCCTTCTTCCAACATTTTTTCCTCAGAAATGCACTCGCCTCGACGGCACAATTGCAGTTGTACTGCCGAGCAATTGTGGGCGAAGGACTTGCTCAAAGTCCCTACACTTTGACTGATGCCTCGGACGAGGGTCGAACCCGCTCACTCAGCGCACACTGAGCGTTACGGGCCGACCGCTCTAACCGATCGGCCACTGTGCCACACTCTTTGTAGCCTCTTGACAAATTTACAGAGGACAGTCAGAGGTGGAGGCTGAGAGGCAGTGCATAGCTTTTTATTAGTGCATTGGACTGATGAATTTTGCATGAAGAATGGGGAAATTTAGTCTTGAACCTAGTTATGCATTATGTTTCCAGATTGTTACATTCCTGTCTAGCACATGAATTCCGTATTTGTGCTGAAGGGCTTGGGTTAATAAATACAAACTATCCATCATTTTTGTTGATGAGGTGGCTCATAATTTTATTATTACACACGGATTTTCAGTGAAAAAGATTATTGCTGAAACAGTTCAATATTTTTGTATTAATGAATGAATGAATGAATGAAAAAATTCTTCTGGTCAAAACGAAGGCAAAAACCGACAGAAACCAAATATTTATATATAATGTATATTTGATTTTTTGTATTAGTAATGTCATTAGTGTGTTAAAGAAGATATTGATGTGCACAGAACAAGTCACTGGTAGATGTTAATTATGCGTGACACTTTTTCATATGTGAAAATTTAACAAATGCTATTTTAATCTTGCACTTTTTTATTTTCTAGTTACATTTCTAAAGAACTGCTGTAAGTTGTCAAATACCACTATATTGATGACATTGAAACAGGTTTCCGTTTTTAAATGAATTCTTTTTTGGTGGGGAATGCTGTGCATTTGATATTTTTAAGAAGTTTGTTTTGTGATGAACATTTGATGTTTTGTCTTTTTATATAAATGAGAATTTTCATTTTTAGCACAATCTGTTTGGCATTTCGTGATCTATGTACCTTGTAGTAAATTGATTTCACATTTGGCATAAACATTAGTTAAGCATATCTTAAATTTCCCTATATTTCTGTGAGCCCTGTCTGTATGTAAGGAAGTTGTGTGCTGGTTGTTGCATATGTAATGCACCATGGGCGTATTTGGTACATGTTTATTTCTAGCAGAGCATGGATATTACTGTAATTTGGCTAGAATTGAGTAATTATGTCCATTCTGACAGTGACTTTCTACATTATCTTTTTGTAGAACATGAATAATTTTGCTTATCGTTATTCGTGTATCTTTGCCATGTTGTTTCTTTGTATCTGGGCATTTTTTGCCTTCGAAGAACCTTTCAAAGGCACTAAATCACGACTATCCGATAGATCTAAGAAAGCAAGTTAAACTAACCCGTCTGCGTTTCTTGAGATGTAGGAAGAAGAGCAGTACCTCAATCCAACCCCAGGTTGTGGATATGAAGCATTAGTGACTCTGTTTTTTTTAGCCTTGACAGTAACAGTAAGTTTCTGTTCCATCCTGCTCATCTTACTCATGTCATACCAAAATTCACTGGGGCACAAAGAAATCTCGTACATGTATCGTCTTTCTATCGTGGAAGGGATGTGAGTAAATGGGGGTGAAGGTCCAGCATGCTAACCAGTGTAGAAAATTATTCACATGATGTGTGCCACTTTCAGAGCACATCTTGAATTAGAAATTTCAGTGTGAGCTTTTTCTATGTCCTACTGGTAACCTGTTGTGATAATTATCTAGTTAGAAAAAAAGTCATCAAAAAATTCTGTTTTTCCAGGGATCAACAGTCTCATATCATTTCAACAGAGTTTCATATCTTGCACGGCAATCAAGTGAATTGTAAAAATATAAACTTGTGGTTAGATCACAATTATTATTGTGAAGGAACAATTTTTTAACGGTGAATAACTTTTGTGCGGTTGTACGTGTTATGATGTGTACTTTCACTGAGGAACAGTTTCTTTTTATACAATGTTAAAAGAATATTGCTGTCGTTATGGTGTTTACTTTAGCTGAAGAACAATTTCTTTTTATACAGTGTTTTAACGGAATTTGTTTCTTATCAGCGTTTAACCTTTAAATCAAAGTGTATGGTTCTAGTTTTATGTTATGACTATAAACCAAGTATCTACACATAATATGCCAAGCATATATCCAGACCTTGTATATTGGTATCTACATGTAAATACACGTAGATACGTTTACAATATAATTAGTCTGTATTATTTGTAAAGTTTATATGTTTCATACTGTAGAAATCTCACTTTGCTTACTTGTTTACATGTTAGCGAGAAGTGGCTCTTGAGTTTCTGGTGCAGTGGAGTTCCTTTTAAAACCTATTAAGAATATTCAGACTCTTCATTGCAACATAATAGATTTCTTGATTATTATTATTACATGAAACATAAATGAATACAATGCAATTCACTAGTTGATTTGATTGATGATTGCGCCATGCAAATCCATTTAATTTGTTAATGATGCATATGTAAGACTTTAATGGAAAGATGTGACCCAGGTGAATTTTCAAATATGTAATACCAGCTTTGGCAATAGATATGCAGAAACATTTTCTTACAAAGCTACACTAGTATCTACACATAGCCATACTAGTTTGATAGGCAAATTACGCATGCTAGTGATAATAATAATTTTATTTTCAACTGACAAACCACCGCATGATTATAAATACAAGTATACATGAACAGATGATGCCAAGTTATTACAAAAGTTGAATTTAAGTGTCAGCAGCCATGCAAGGTGCCAATTATGTTGCACATCTGATTTAACTATGCTGCTGCCTTACAATGAAGGACGAGTCAACTTTATGGGGATATGGGAAGCCTGCACACCAGTGTGTTGTTCATTACTCTACAGCCCCCTATAGATATCATCTACATAAAATGCCTAATGGTACGTCAATTATTCACATGTATTTGCTTGGCTACAATGTTTTCAGCTCGATATGAGCTTAAACATATCAGTTTACCATTCCTATAGCATGCTATATAAATACTTATATATTTTATATATATTATATATATATATAAGTATGTATATTTATTCACACCACATATATAAATATGTATGTGTGTATATATATAAGTTTTTAACATGGAGTCCTTAATGATATTATTACCAGTTTCCTTTTTCTCTGGTTTATATCATGTGCATCATGTTATATGCATTAAATGACACTATGGAACCCAGTAAACTAAAGTTAATACATGTAGATAGGTTCATTTTTTATGTAAGACTAGTGATCAGCTGCCAAGTTTAATAGTGCAATTCTCAAGGAATACCAAATAATTAAATAGATAAATTTCAATAGTTAGGTCAACTTATAAAGACTGGTCACTAAACGATTCTGATTTATGGTAGGAGCATCAACCCTATACTATTATTTACCAAGTACAAACAGTTTTGGTCCCATTTGCAAACATGGTCATCTATCTTGTCATCCACCACAAATGCAAATAAGACAACTGACTCAACTCAACGACATTTACATGGGCAATCTGGAATGCTAACTGTCAGTGTTCCATTCCTATGAGCTGTGTGACTGCACAGCAGTTTCATAGCTCTGAAAAAATAGTTTATACAAATTCATCCAAAGAATTGTCCACATAGCAAGTTCAGAAGCCTGTATGGTGAATTTTCAACTTAGATGGAGTGCTACCGTTCATGCTTATATGCAGTAAGGGCTGTCTCAGAAAAGTGAAACGGAGCCTAAAGCATGTCCTGAGTGATCTTGGCTGATGTGGCCAAGCAACGCCTCCTTTCGAGAGAAGGAGCGCCGGCAGAGGTGACAGCGGTATGGTTTGATTCCCGTGTGAAGCCGCATGTGACGTTCCATGTTGCCCTTCTGTGAGAACGTCTTTCCGCAGTGGAGACATGGAGTGCGGCGGTGAAGTTTCTTGCAATGCATCTGGTATACAAGGGTACCCCGAATAAGTTCTCGACATTTGTCGCACTCGTAGACTTTCTCGTCGTCGCCGCCAAAACTCAGGCGGTCCCTGCGATCCTGTGACCGCTGAAGCTTGATGGCATAGGCCATGCTATTTGCGACTCTTCTCGCATGAGGGCCGGCATAACCATGGCCTTGGCGATTCTTGTTCTGCACCGATGGAGTTTCCTCAAAGCACGATAGTTGTTCTACCACCGGATCAAGGAAGCTGTTTGCAGAGATTTCCACCAATTCCCGGCTTATGCCGTCTTCAGATTTTGGGAATGGCATCTGCTCAGTGCTTTGCTTATCAACACCTGTGAGTGAAGATGGTTCCTCGAGAAGATCCATGGCGTCGTCGCCCTCCATGACAATTCCATGCACGTGCAGATGGTGCGACACCAGTGCAGAACGCTGCATCAACGACAGACCGCACAAGAGACAATCAAATGAATCCTGGTCAGCATGCACTGAAAGGTGTACATCGAGTTCCTCCTTCCTGGGAAATTTTTCATGGCAGTAGGCACAGGCATAAAGGCTGTGTACTGTTCGGTAATGACTGTTGGATGATGTGAAGTCTGAAAATTCCATGCCACACAGCTGACATGAATAAGTCTGTTCAGATTTCATGCTCATAATGACATTGTTGTCACAGTTTGAAGAAGATTCGTTCACCCTGTTGGAAAGCGATTCATGCAACTCGCTTTGCAGTTGGGCGCCTGATTCTCTCTCATCTCCAGCAACATCATTTTCATGATGATCAGACATGCACGGAAACTGATCAGCCTGTACAAAATCAGGATTGACCTCGTGATTATTTGAATCGACAAGTTTGCACTGATTGTCTGCACTGACAGCCTCACCAAAACCCTTCAATGGCTTTCGCTGTTTTCGCTTTCTGAACATCTTTTGTTCATACTCTTCTACCCCCAGCTGAAGTGGGTCTACATAAACGCATCTGCCGCTCCTCAGGTTGCACTGTTCCAAGTGATTTTCTAACGCCTGCTTCGACGTGAACGCTATGGCACATCGCTTACATGAAAAATAGTAACTGTCCTCGATCTTACGCACAGTTTTTTTTATTGACAATTCCTGGATCTCTTCATGGTTGTGACAGGGTGCCAGAAGACGTCTGCTTGTTGGTGCCTTCAGCATTTTATCAACCTGCTTCCAACCAGCTCTGGAGATACAACCTGTAAAATCGGATGTCCAGCTGTTGGCATCACTTCCAGAATTCTTCCACGTTGACACAGTTTCATTTGTAGTCTCCAGGCTATTATCCTCGTGGTCATTGTATTTTGCGGAAATTGCTTTGCTCGATTGCAAATCATGCTGTCGCTTCTTATCCCGCATCTCTGGCCCTTCGATGGACTCCTCCGAAACTTGCTCATGAACTTTAACGACCAGCTGGTGCTCATCTTCACAGTTTCCTGGGCTGATACAGATTATACCATCAACCTCAAAGCTGCCCATCAAGCTGACCCGGCACAGCTGGAGAATGGCTTCCCGCAGAAGTCGGATCGTCTTCTCCTTGTCAACCACCATTGTGCCTGTCACAGAAGTAGCTAATTAAAACTTAAATGCTGCATTGTCTCCAAAGTCATGACAACCAGATAATTAACACACCTAAAAATAACCGAACAATCTAGAATCCCAGAAAGGGTTCACTTTCAAAATACTTTGCCTGAAGTAGGCTTTCATCAACTAGCTGTTCAATTAGAAGTGTGCTGCCACCTAAGTCCAGCATATTGAACCATAGAATGTTATGGTTTCCTTTACCAAAACCCATTACTTGTGATAAAAAACTTACGTTTTATAAATACATTCTGCCAGATACAATAATTTTTAATAATATAAAGATTACAAAATTGAAACTCTAGTAAAACATTTAGCAACTGATCAACTACGCTCGGCAATAAATTCCAACTTAAAAACATTTAACTTCAATTCTAATTGCTGAACAGATGTGTTACTCCGCTGATCAGATAAAGAACTTAACCGAAGATAAAGTCATCTTTCTTTGGGATTACGACAATAGCTCTGGCTAATGGCAACAAAGGCAACAGCGTAACCAAGGAACGCGCGCAATCGGATATTTATTTATAGCGCCGTCATCAGGTACTTCTGGTAGTCAGCGTCCAGTAAAAATGCACGACCTACCAGTCCTGCTTTTACCGGCGCAATCCTCTACTGACCGAAGTGACACTACGAACATCAATTTTAATCAGCGACCGTCAAGGCCTGGTGAGCATTATGAGCAATCGCTTTCAGCATCAGTCGGACAGTGACAGAAGTAATAATTCCTCGCAATCTGCTTGCATTTCAAGTCCAAACCCAACATAAGCCACTGAATGCGAAAGAAGACCAAAACTCCGAATAGGTAGCGGGATCCCCGTTTCAAACCAGACAACGCCACATTGTTCAAAACAACACGAATCGCCCAATACCAACCTCTTTTTTATTAACGACCACCTAGCCGACCACCTGCCCTGTCTCCTCGGCTTGTACCAAATGATTGACAGCTGCGACAAATGCCCGGATTCAAGTTCAGCCGTCGCACCGACTATAAATTCTATAGTAGTGGGGAACGAGGACAATCGATTGCTATAGCGCATCAATTTATACTTTGTGTGTAGATCAGTTCGTCATTTCGAGTAGTCACAAGATTCACTATTAAAGTGAACTGGGCGTTAAGATTTCAGCCAAGGATTGATTTCAGCAAAGATCTGCTTTGTGCCACCATTCAGGAATTACCTTAGATGTTTTATAGCGCCGTCGTTATATTCATTAGGCTATTTATATGCTTAAGTTATGCACAGGCTTTGTAATCTTTTATGCGCTTGACTTTAACACCGAGTGATCGCTGCAACCATAGACCACCCAAACCTATAGGCTACTGTAAGTGATTCACTTTTCCGGATACTGACATCACCCATTGCATCCGAATAAGCGACATTCAAGTCGTATAGATATGCTGTCGCTCGTGCTGTCAGTAAAAACCCAACTCGTAGGACTATTGTCATTATGCAGGTAGGCAAAAATTAATAGGTCTGATTTGCGATAATCAATGCTATAGTGTGCCGAGACATTTATCGTACAGACTTTTCTTGCCGTATATATGCGTCTGAGAAGACAAGAGCACAAAACAGGATTCCGTTATGGAGAATATCTAGTTATTCGTAGGCGTGTTATCAACACCTAGCTAGATCTCGGCAACATCGACATGTTTTATAATAGGGGAGTCTGAACCTACACAGTTGAGGACGTGTATACAGCAGCGTGTAGCATTATGCCAGTGTCTTGCATATCCGTTTATTAAGAAAATAGCAGCTGGCAGAGTGCAGTCATTTACATAACATAGCGCAGCCTAAAAAGAGTTATAACACTGAAAACCTATGACATATAATGACAAATTGTAACTTAAGCACTTCAATGGAATGATCACCACAATTAAAAACAAAACTGAAACCCAGTGAAAAATAGAGCAGAGATGACAGATGAAGCCAAAATCAAGTGTTAGAATCATAGATTTCATATTTATTAATTATTATCTATGAATGTTATATAATTTTATAATGATATCTATGGACTGACCCCATTGATCTGCCATTGGTCATTGGGTTGACCCCTATGAGATCGTTAGTTCGATTCGTTATGTTGACCCAAGAAATCTATATTTAGGGTTGACCCTTTGCAGCTGCAGGAACTTCTGGCGCCGTTTGCTGGAAAAATACAACTTTTTTGCATGGATCATAAGCTGCAAGCTGGTGCTTAAGTTGTAGGATATTAGAAAGTATACATTAAGCGTTTTGATGATGTCGAACGCCGAGGGCCTTCGTCAGCGAAACGTACCTTCGTCAAAGGATCTGCGTGTGGAAACTGCCCATACAGCGGACGGAGAGTCGGAAAAGCAGCCGACAGCCGTGCTACGTGATGACATAGGAACATTTTGGTTGACTAGGATTGTGTTGCTGCGATATATTTCATTTATTTTCTGTAAGTCAAAATGTTTGTCCTGCAGCTCTACTTTGTGATGAAATTTTTGATATAATAGGGGTCTATCTTGGGCACTTATATTTCTGCTCCATATGAACGACCTACCGAACTCTTCTACCCTTTCGTATTTATTCTATTTGCGGATGATACAAATGTCTTCATCTTACGCAGTTCCTTGAGAAAATTTGTTCCACATTGCTTGCTAATAGAGAACTATCCTTAACATGTGGGAGTGCCTCTGATTAGGTCGTACTGGGAGAGGCGCTAAAGAAATATGCAAATACAGTACAATACAATGTGACTGTTTAGGGCAAATGGAATCTTGTTAAACTTGTCAAAAACTGACCATATTGTATTTAGAGCAATTAACAAAGAAATGCCACCAGAAATTTGTTATTTGATTATAGACTACTAGCTGGGGAACCCGGCATTGCACGGGTTGAGACAGGTTTTTTGGCCATGGAGAGCAAGAAGAGGGTGGCTGCGGGATTCACTGACCCCTGTATTGGGTGGTCCCAGAGCGAACGGCGAAGGTTTCGAGTCAATGGCTGTAAAAGTGTGCAAATGCATAAACGGACAAACAGACTGTATACCTGCTCCCTGTACGATATTTCCCAAACCGTCCATTCATTCATGACGGTGTAAAAGAAGAGGAGGTATGGCAGACAGATATCACATGCATATGTGGAATATTTCCAGCAGGTGTTTCGTTGACACGCTCCTGGCGACTGAGAAGGAAAGTTTCCTTTGGGGAAGGTCCTGAGACAGGTTTTTTCCCCTGGAGAGCAGGAAGAGGGCGGTCATGGGTTCACCATCCCCTCGACTGCATGTCCCCAGTGTTCCCCTAGCCAGCGGTCAAGGTTTCGAGTCAATAGCTCTAAAACTGTGCAAATGCATAGCCGGACAGTCGCAAAGAATCTTTGCTTTATATTTAGATGTCCATTCCACAGGTCAAATCATCCAAATTCCTCACTGTTCACATTGACCGTAATCTCAAATGGCTGTTCAAATTGATAAAAATTGTAAC